>JASAOP010002537.1:0-30983 GCA_030849055.1 Crithidia thermophila | reverse complement strand
ATCAAAATTTTAATGAAAGAGAGAAAGAGTGAGAATGGTAAAAAATGATGGCTAACACTGTTGAAAACACCACCCAGAACGACAAAAAAAAAAGATTCGTGATGGGTAAAATTAAAGGTGAGGCAGAGTGGAAAGGAGTGAGAAGTGAGTTGACCCGCAGCGACGCATACGCTATCAAACTCCAATTTTACAATTGTAGGGATCCGCGGACTGAGAGTGCAAGAGCTTAGACGCACAAACTGCTTTCGCAATCTTCCTCTTTTGGTGTATCTGCATAAAAGCACAAGGTGCAGCGTGCGACCCACAAAAAAAAAGGTAGATCGTTGAGCGCAGTAACGCCTCGTTTCAAGACGCTTGTGCGGTTTCCTCCCTTGTAAACAGCTCTAAAGTTGAACTACGTTTGTCGGAGTGCCCGCTTCTTGCTCCTGATCGCCTGCACGCTTCACAGAACAAAAGCTCAAATCCCGTTCCTCCGCATCTGCCATGCAACAGCAAATACTCAAAATACGTTTTTTTAATCTTTTTAGAAGGAATTAATCATCGTGGATGCGCACTTGAGAAAAAGAAACAGCGAAATTGTTTAACTAGAAAGTGTAATGGAACATGAAAAACAGAGAAAAATACAGAACGGAAAGAAGTAAAAGCTCGTATATGGATGCATTAGATAATAAAGAGAACCATTAGTACGGGAAAATGTCAGACAACCTTAGATGATTAAAAAGTAGAGAAACAGACAAAACAAAAACGCAATTTCGATTTAGAAATGTAAGAACACGGCAAGAAACGAGATTGTAAAAGGAGAGAAACAGAAAGTAGAACACAACAAATAGAAGACAGTTGATTAAAAAAAAAAAAGAAAAACGACGAGAAAAGAGCGGGAAAAGGCGAGCATTCAATGAAAAGAAAAGGAGAAAAAAAACTTGGAGTTTATCATACCGCAGCCCACGTCTGCCGTATTGAAATAAATCATCCCAACTTTTTTTCGTTTTGTGTGTACTAATTGCCGTCCTGGTATTGCTGCAGCTGCAACAGCGCGTTGTAGTTGTCCAGAACGTCGTACACGGTGTCGGCCTCGGCCAGCGCCTCCAGCACAGGAATAAGCCGCAGCAGCTCCTCGTCATCCGGGTCGTCGAACCACGACGTGATCGGGATGGCGTTGCGTTGCTGAAAGAGATACGCGATAGGACTGTTGTCGATGATGGCCACCTGGTCCAGGTTCCGTCCCAGCAGCGACAGATCCTTCACGTAAGTCGTCCCCACCACACTGCAGTGCTCGCGAAAGAGACGCAAATTGCCCAAGATGCGGCCGCCATCGATTGAGTTCATGAGCGGGTCGCAGTACGTGCTGAGCGACGCCGTGAAGATCACAATCTCGAACAGCGGCGCCACCGTTTCGAGAAAGTGTCGGAGGTGCGGACGGAAGGCGACGTAGACGTTCACCTGCGTGTCGCGGTCCAGCTGGATCGGCAGGTGCACGTCGAAGCGGGCGTTGCTCTGATAGGAGCTGTGAACGAGGGTCTCGTCCACGTCGAGGATCAAACACTTCTTGTGCCGCACCGTCGGCAGCGGCTCCGGCAGCAGCGACGGGTGTGCCGCGGCGTCAATCGGCGACGTATTTTTCGGCTGATTGCGAATGAGCCGCGCACGCTCCACCAGCTCCGTCGCGTGCACACGCTGTCGCGAGGTGGACACAACGCCGCTGCCGCTGCTGCTGCCCTGACGAGCTCCGTTACCACTTCCACTACCACTTCCACCGTGTGGCACCCCCGCCCGACCATTGTTGTTGTTATAGTTATTGTCTGCACCGGCGTCGCCGTAGCTGCCCGCGCGTGCGCCGCTGCGGCTGGCGGTGTGGCTCACGTTGTGCTGCGAGACCTGCGTGATGAGGACGTTGCCCGGGTTCCCCGCCGCCGCTGCGGTGCCGGACGAGGACGAGGTGGCGGTGCCGCGGTAGCCGCCGCTGCCGACTGCAGTGGAGGTGGAGGAGGAGTGGTGTCCGGCGGTGCCGTTCACAGCCGCCGTCCGCACGTTTTGTTGCCGCTGCTGCGAGTCCAGCTTGTCGGAGATGCCGCGGAAGAACGAGGTCGGCGTCGCGTTGGTTTCTTGTTCACCGTCCATGGCTGACAAAAAATGAGAGAACAAAGAAGGAAAAGAAGAAGAGAAGGAGGATACGGAACAGTATGGAGAGCAACGACAAGAATAGTTGCAATGATAATAGTAGATGTTAAAAGGAGAAAAAAAAAGGAATGCTTGTCAAGATGCGGATCCAGTAAAAGAGAAAGAATTGAAAAGTACACTTTCCGCTACGTAACGCAAATAAAACAAAAAAAACGTATTTTCTACGCAGTTAGCTCGGTGACAGATCGCCACACAGAGCAGAAATACTCAACAGAGAAACGTGTGTAAGAGATCAGAAGATAAGCAGGGAATAGAACGTTGTGACGAGAGAGAAAAGATGAAAAAGAGAGCTGTCGCACAGACGTAAGGCACAGTGGTCAGAAAAGATACAGAGTTTAACACTCAAATAAAAGAGAAACGCAAAAGAGGAAAAAATAGTAGTAGCACAGTGAAGAAGAGAGAGAAAATATGAATATATATTTATGTGCGTCAGAAAGCGAAATACGATTCAGAATTGAAAGACAAAAAAGGATCACTTGGGAAGTTATTGGAAGACACTCTCAAGTTCAGCTTTTTCACTGCAACAACAAGAATAAGGCAAAAAGAAAGAGATTGATGTGACGATTGCACGGAACCTAGAAAGAACAACAGTAAAGAAGAAAAAGTGAGAAGACACTACTAGAGGACTGCTTCAAATAAAAATGGGACAGCCGATGACAAACAACAACAAAAGTTGTGACAACCAAGTTGTTTTCTGCGTACCAAAGTGACTTACTTGTACCGAGTCTATAGGGGTGAAAGCGACAAACGCGAGTGGCAGTAACAGAAGAAAGATGCGACCACGGTCCTTTTTTTAGGTAGAAGAGAGAGAGAGCGCGCAAAGGAAGAAAAGAGGAGAGATCAAAAAAGTCAAATACCTTGACAACCAGAAAAAAAAAAAGAAGTTGAGGCTGATGGTAGCAGCTTCTATTTTTCCCCTCAGTATTTGCTCTAGCAAAGCAAATTTGTCTACCTTGATACGTCAAAAAGAAAAAGAAAAGGATATAGAAGTATCAGACACTTTTCCAGTCCCACAAGAAAGAAGTAGGAGAAAGAACTGGAAAATGCAGAATAAGTTTCCGTCGTAACGCACAACAGCTGAGAAAGAGTAACAGAATCTCTTTCCTTCCCACTGTCAGAAACAGTCAACCACTAAAGAGCGATACTAGTCGCAACTTGCTAACCTGTATAAGCGAAAGTATAGAGACAACAACAACAACATTAAGAAAAAGGCCACGTAGACAGACAGGGAAGAAGGTGAGAGAGGAAAGTGAAGTTGAAGGTGACACCACCTGCCTGAGCAATGAGGTGAGTCAGCCGTGATAACCTCTGCAAGGTTAACACATAGGAAACTCAGAAGATGCGGTATCTTCATTGCAGCACTCCGTAGTAGTAGAGTGAGTAATAAACGAGGCATTTTTTTTTTGCTTTAATTTATCATAACTTAATGGTCGTCTGCTTGTTTTTTTTTTCTCCTTTTCTATTATATAGCAAAGATGTGACTGCTGAGGATGTGAAAGAACGTAAAGGTAAGAAAACGATCAACAAGAAGTAACCGGGTTTTTTTTTTTCAAGCGTATCACCACTGCACTGACGTGCCAGCGTTCATGCGTCGCCAATCAAGCCCAAGAATGTGTGTGTCAGCACTGTGCACACCCCGCAGCATCACACAAATAAGCATACAAGTCTGAGGCACCGTTGCTTCATGAGGGAGAAAAAAGGCACATTTTTCGATCTAGAAAAATAAAACAAAAAAGAGACCAATGAGGCAATACACTTACAAAGGAAGAGAAAAGAAACAAAGATAGTTAACGCTGCCCCATGAAGCGAGTAAGTCACCACTCACTACATGGGCGTAAAAAAAAAAAAACGAAAAGAAGAAAAAAAAAAGCGTGTACAACAGAGTTAGATAGAAAGGCAGACCAGTCAAATGAATCGTAGAGGCAGACAACACTGCTAAGACGCCAAATTTCACAAAAAAAAAGAAGATCTCAAGGGTTTTTGTTTGGGAACAAAAAATGATAGAGCTGTGGGTGTGTTTGGAATGACTGAAAAAGAAAAAAAAACCGACGCTTAGCAGAAACAGAAGAAAAAAAAGCATATATGAATAATAATAAAAAACGCAGCTTCAATTTAACAAAAAGGGGCGGCTTGGCAAAACAACTTTTTTGTTTGTTTGTATGGCTGTTCATCAACAATATCGACAGTTAAGCACGCAACAAATACACACAATAACGCTTAGGGAAAAAATAAACATCAGCAACAGTAGCAGCAGCACACTGGCGCAACTTCTTTTCTTTTCTCCCCGAGCACGCGCCGCCGTTGCGTCTTGTGATGCGTTTCTTTCTCGCTACTTTAAACCAACGCACACAAACAAACGCACACGTTACCAAAAAACTTCCCTGTATTTTATTTTTCCTAAGCAACCACGGACGTATTGCCGGTGTCGTGGTCCACAATCACCTGCGCCCGCGCATCCGCCAACAGACGCAGCTCATACCGCGCCACCATCGCCCGCAGACCAGAAAAGGTGAGGCGAATGTACACCTCCACGTTGCGCGTCTTGCCCTTCACGAGGTACTCCATGTCGACCCCGTCAATCGCCCGTGGCGCCGCCTTCTGCCCCTTTTCCTTGACGTCCGTCTTGGGCTCGCCCGGCAGCGGCTCCGCCTCCGCCGTCTTTGCCTCGCCCTCCGCCGACTTCGTGAAGACGGCTTTGCACGACGTCTGGTCGATCTCGAGGTCGTCCAAGCCGCCCACGAGGCCCCCGCACGCGTCCACGACGGACCGCACGTTGCGCTGCAGCACATCGATCTTCTCCTCGGCGTACTTCTCCTGCAGCGGCTCGACCATCATCGCCACCGCGTCGATCGGGGGCTGCTGGAAGAGGCGGTCCACGAAGAGGGCACCGAAGTCGTCGAAGTCGGTCAGCTGGACGTACTTGAGAATGTCAAACTCGTCCCCTTTCTTCGGGTCCACGTGGAAGCTTGTCACCTGAAACGTGTACGGGAAGGCGATGCCGATGCCGTTCACCTTGGTCGCCTCCTTGCCCTTCCGCTCCGGGTACCGCCCGGTCTGCTCCTTGTACTTCTTCACGAAGCTGGACCGCTTCTTCCACGAGAGCTGGCACCGCACCTGCTTCGCCTTCTCGAAGTCGACGAGGGCCATGCAGTTTACCTCGTTGCCCTCCTTCTTCATCACGACGGTGTCGCGCGGGATGTTCGTGACGGCGCCAAAGTTGTCGATGAGACAGCGCGACATGGCCCGGATGAGCCCGCGCTGCACGCTGCCGCCGTCGTTCTTCTCCTGCAGGAGGCTTGGGTGGAACATGCGCATCAGCCGCTGGTCGTAGCCCGGTGTGGCGGGGTCGGTGAGGAAGAAGAAGAACGTGAAGAACGGTGATAGTGCCATCGCCTTCATCTCACCGGGCCGCTGGAAAACGCCGTAGACAATGCCGTAGATAGCCATCGCCACCCACGGCGCGGCGAGAAAGAGAATCACACCGATAATGGCATACGGTAGCGTGCGGCCCACGTAGTCCTCGTACTCGCCTCGGAAAAAGTCCTTCATGAACTGCATCATGGTGTGGTGAAGCATCGACATGGCTGCAGCGTAGGTGAAAGTGCGTGGGGGAAAAAAAAGCTGCGGAGAGAAATAAAGTTTAAGGTGGAATAAGAGGATTGACGGGTGATGAAGCACGAGAAAACAAAAAACCAAAATTAGAAATACAAATCACTTTTTTTTTTTAAGCAGGAAAGTGCGAGGTGAGTAATGGAAGAGAAGATACCTATTTTTTTAATATATATTTTTCTCAGTGCAGATGCGCGATAAGCTTTGTAAAGTACACGGGTTCGCTTGTAAAACGACGGAATAGTGCAGTGATACGCGAGGACAAATCAAAGGATACGAAGAAAAAAAAAAAGCAGTGATTCTAGAGGCGTAGAAACAAAGGGAAGAGAAAGTGGAAAGGAAGAAATAGGTAGAACAAATAAATGAAGAGCACCTTCGGTTGGACATGAAGTGATCCGCACTATACAGAAAAACAAGATTAAAAAAAAAAATGTTGCCTAAAACAACCTCGCGTGATCGTAGTTTCAAGTCTTCGATATGAAAATGGCACGTTGAAAGGAATATATACTTTTTTTTTGGTTTGACAGTTGACGATAAAAGTCTTTTGTTCTCTTGGAACGAAGCTCCAAACGTTTGGTTTTGCGCAGAGACATCAGAGTATAAAAAAACTGACTGTATAACAAAAATTCCCCAAAATAAAAAAAGTCACTTCGGTGACAAATTACCAAATAGAAAGATTTTTTCTACAAATAATAATAATAAAGCAGAGCAAACATTCACAAAAAGGAAAACAACAGCATTTGACGTCGACACGAACGTCACGGCTTTGCCATGCAGATCCTCTTTTGTATCTCACGACTCACTGCCATCATCACTGTTACTGTCCTCATCACTTCCATCATCTTCTTCCTCCTCATCATCGCTCTCTATCACTTCGAAGTCGTCACTGTCGACGTCCCCCACCTCACGCCCTCCTTCCGAGGACGCAGCGGAAGAAGAAGAGGAGGAAGACGACGACGACGTGACGACGCCACAGCAGTGCAAACACGTAATGTAGTAGCACGACCGCCGCACCTCCATCTCGTCCTTCGCCATGTCGGCGTAGGTGTCCCGAATGTGCAGCAAGTGTGCACCGGCGGCGTCCATTTCAAGGTAGCGCGGGTCGAGGCAGTCAAAGCAGAAGGAGCGGGGGCAGGCATCGCACATAAAGATGGCGCCATCCGCAGCCTGCGGCTTCCCGCAAAGGGAGCACACGTGGCGCGGGCACGTCCACTGCCGCTTCAGCGACTCCCCGGGCTTTGGCGTCCGCTCGCCGATGCACTGGGCGTGGTACGCCTTTGGGCAGATAAGGCAGTGGTAGAGCGGCTCCATCGCGTGCATGATATCCCCGCAGCAAAAACAGACGTTGGACTGCTTGGGCGGATTCGCCAGGCCACCACCGCCGTTACCGACGCCGCCGCCACGACGCACCTGCGCGGCCGCGGCCGAGCCGGGCAATCCGTCCTCCTCCACCTGCAGCAGGTCCTGCACCATCGCGTTCTCCGCCGCGTGCCCCTCGCCCGCGTCCTCGCACGTCCACTGGGACGTAGGGGAGCCGCCGCCCAGCGCCGACTGCGTCTTCTGCTCCTCGAGGCGGCGAAAGAGCTCGCGAATATCATCGGCGGTGACGCGACCCGCACCACCACCACCACCTCCGCCACTTTCCTCCCCTGCGTTGCTGCCGCGGTGTCCGCCCCTCGTCGCGCTGCGCTGCCCGCCGCCCTCGACGATGAAGTCGCCCAACGAGGCTTTGCGCGCCGCAATTTCGCGGATGTGCTCCTCCACCGTGCCCTCGAGGCACAGCCGGTACACGTGCACGGTGCGGGTCTGCCCAATGCGGTGGGCACGGTCAGCCGCCTGCCGGTCCAGCTGCGGGTTGAAGTGGGCATCGAAGAGAATCACTGTGTCCGCGCCCGTCAGGGTGACCCCCACGCCTCCCGCCGTAGTCGTCACGAGGAAGAGAAAGCACGACGAGGTCGGGTGGTTGAAGCGCAGCATCGACAGCTCCCGCTCAACACGGTTGCAGCCGCCATCGAGGCGCTCGTAGCTGTACCCGTACAGCACACACATCGCCTCCAGCAGGTCCAGCGTCGTCGTGAAGTTGGAGAAGATGAGGCAGCGGTGCCCCTCCGCTTTCAGCTTCGGCAGCAGCGTGCTCAGGTAGCGCATCTTCGCGCTGGGGTCGATGAGGTGAGCAGCGTCCATCGCAATGCCAGCCGCCTGCATGCGGGCCTCGACGGACTCCTGCCCGCCCCTGCCGCGGCCCTCGTCCGCCAGCAGGCGCAGCGTCAGCGGGTGGTTGCACACAGCCCGCTGATGGCTCAGGTGGCCGTGCAGCTGCTGGCCGGTGTTCGCCTCCCGCAGCGCGTGCGTCGTCAGCTGGGCGAGGAGGTGCCGCTGCACGTACGTCGGGGTCAGCTTCGTCAGCGGCTCGTCCACGCGGGGCGGGATGCCGAGCTCCATGTCTGCCTTGGTGCGACGCAGCATGATCGTCCGCAGCACCGCGGCGCACTCCTCCGCCTGCCGCACCGGGTCCCGCACGCTGGGGTCGTAGCCGGCGATGAGCCACGGGTAGAGGAAGCTCATGAGGCTCCACACTTCCTGCACGTTGTTGTGCACCGGCGTGCCCGTCACGGCAACGCGGTAGCACGACGTCAGCTTGCGCGAGACCGACGTGATGGCCGTGTCGTGCGACTTCAGCACGTGCGCCTCGTCGACGATCACCGTCACCCACGACCGCTTCCGAAAGAAGCCTTTGTCGTGCCCCACCAGCGCAGGCGTGGTGACGAAGACAGCGTGGCGGTTGTGGTGGCCGGCGCGGACCATCAGGCGGGTCTTGCGCTCGCCGTGGTACTTCACCACACGCAGCTGCGGTGCCCACCGCGCCAGCTCGCGTGTCCAGCTCGTCAGCGTCGACAGCGGCGCGATAATTAAATGCGGGCCTTCGATGCCGTGCAGCTGCTTGAGGGTGTGCAGGAAGGCGGAGATCTGCGCCGTCTTCCCAAGCCCCATGTCGTCTGCGAGGATGCACGGCATGCCTTCGTGGAAGTGGTTCAGCATAAACTGCACGCCCTCCACCTGGTAGGAGCGCAGCACGCAGCCGGGCAGCGCCGCAACACTGTCGTTGGACACCGTCGGCGCGGCGTAGAAGACCTGGCGCAGCTCCGTGTCTGCCGCAATACGAGCCAGCGCGCGGTCTTTAAAAAACGGTTCAAACACATTGAAGAGTGCGCTGCTGTGGTGCAGCTCGTACTCGAACTGACGCTGGAAGTAGCCGGCGTAGGTCTCCAGCGTGCGCGCCGACCCTTTCGCCCACGCGAGGCTGCCAACAGCGCACGCCGTGGCGGTGTTGCTCACCGTTTCAGCACTGCGTGCTGCTGTGGGGGAGGTGACACTGGCGGTTTCTAAGAGCGCGTCAATCTCTCGCACCTGCCGCGCCTCCTGCGACCCGAGCAGCAGTGCCAGTTCATCATCATCGTCGTCTCCGTCCTCTCCTCGGTGCATTGCACCACGAGGGGCCAACGTGCGCCTCACCTGTGCCCCCGTCGCCGCTGAGGCACCTGCTGCACATGCTGTTGTGGTGTTTCGTGGAATGAGAGGCGCTGATGATGCGGAGGGGGAAGAGGGCAGCAGTGTCACATCCTCTTCGTCCTCCTCCTCGTTGTAGTTGTCCGCTACCGTATTCCCTGCCTCCCGTGCGCGTTTATACGAGGTGGGGGAGCTCACTGCTTTGTTAGCCGCCTCGTCGGGTGAGTAGGTCGAGAACTGTTGACCGACAGCGGCATCACCGGCGGTGCTCAGTGTTGACGGGGCAGTGCCACGCCGTGCATCTACGACTTCTGACGGGAGGGATGCTGGTCGTGCTGGGGTGACGGCGATGGCGACATTCGGTGTCGGCTCCTCTTTTTTCGGCGCGGCTTTGTTCGTACTCTTGTGAAGAAAACGAGCAAAGTAGTTGTCCAAATTCATTGTGCTGGAATGCTATGTTTTGAATACTTCTGATCGGGTAGAAATGAGAGAAAAAACTCTGAATCTGTGTATCCTTTGAGCTTGTGTGTTGAGAGAGTAAGGGAAAGAGAGAGAAACAGACAGATGGATATACTGGGCGGGTGCGTGAGGAAGTATTGGCGCGGAATTGCTTTCTGTTTAATAAAATAACGTACAGCTTCAGCCTGTACACGCTTATTCGTGTTTCGGAGAAAGTGTGCAGTGCCGCCGCGACAACACAATGTAAAATACAAGATTAAGAGGACACACTATTGTGAGGAAGCAGCAATAATGCGCTTACAATTAAACGAGATGTTTTTAAATAATAAAAAAGTGAAAAAAGCTTCGCCTTGACACAGGAAAAATAGTTAGATACTTGCTTGTAATTAATTTCAGTCTATAGCTGTACTTGTTGTATAATTTTATGCTACTGATTCGTGTGTATTCTATGCTTGCGTCACACTCCACCTGTTTTTATAAGGCTCGTTTTTGAAAACAAGGTCGGAGCTGAGCAGAAGAAGAAAATAATTTAGCTTCTCCAAAAAAAAAATGACCAGTGGACTGCTCAGCAAATAGAAAAAACACGGCGGATGTCGAGAGACGGGAAGTATTAGTTGCATTGATGTGAGAGAGGAGAAAAGAAATAGCGCTAACACTCGCTTTTGCCCTGCAGCAGAAAACGTAGTTGCAGGCTGCGACGCGCTTAGTAGGCAAAACTACAAAACGCACTTTTGTTTGTCGCATGTTGCTACAAATGCGGGTCTCCTTCGTATTGAAATAGTACGTTTTCGTTAATTTTAAAACTATTCGACAATTCGACAGCAACGCAAGCACTGTTCAACCTCGTCAACATGGAACATTAGTCTTTTCCTCCACTTCATCCAAAACAGCTCGCATCAAGCAATCGAGCCCCTTCGACCACTTTTTCCTGGCCTTCGACTTTACTTTTTTAGTTGATGGAGTGCGTTAATAGAAAAGAATGAAACAAACAGAACCAATGTGAACAGAAGTCTGATTAAAACCGTGTGTGAAAAAAAAAATTGTTTGCTGACCTACAAAAATTGACTTTGGACGATACCGCTAACAACACCATAAAATGCCACAGGGCTGCACCAAAATAAAACGCATGCACTCGTTTTCTAAGGGAAAAAGTAAACAAACAAGAAGAAAGAAAAAAAAAAGTCGCTATTTAGCTCCGTCTTCGAGAGCGACAAAAATTACTATAAATGAAGAAAAACAGATAGTTAATAGGTGTGAAATCCTAACAAGCACTACGCAACTCTGAGGCCACAAATACCTCACATCAATGACAACGACAACCCGCAACGATCCACGGCACAACAAGATCTTGTCTTGCAAAACGTGGTTTTTTTATTTTTTCTTTCTGTAATTTACACCCGAAGTAGCGTACCTCTACCACGGGGTGTTGTTGTTCAACTCCTCGCGCGTGCTGACGCGGCTGAGCAGCAGCGTGATGTCGTCCGGCTTTCCGCCCTTCGCGTTCGTGTCGCCGAACTGGCGCAGCATGGCGGCCCACGGCGTACTGGCCTCCGGGTTAATGGACGTCTTGTACGCGTCCGCCACGACACGCTGCGCCACGCGGTAGGGGTCCACGTACTCGATCTTCTCCTCCGCCAGCAGCCCGCTGAGCCAGAAGCCGACAAAGGGGATCTTCGTGAGGGGGCTCTCCTCCACCTTGCCGATCCAGCCGGCGTCAGCGGCCAGGTTCGAGTTGAAGCGGTTGTCGAACAGGCCGTCTGTGCCCATCACAATCACGTCGCCCTCCTGCACCGGCACCGACTCCCGCACGCAATCCTGCGGACGGTCCGAGAAGGCGCGGCCGACCATCGACTTGGGCAGCACGCCGAGCTGGAACGGCGCGTTGAAGCCGTGCACCTTCTCATGCACGCGAAAGTACAGCTCGCGGTTGCGCACCACCATCAGCCCGCTGTCGCCGAGGTTGGCGACGTCGAGCGTGTGCGAGCCGTCCTCCTCCTTGCGCAGCGTCGCCACGCAGGCGGTGCTGCTGCCCACCTTCACATTGCCGTCCTTCACCACCTTCGTGTAGGCGGCATCGAGAATGCGCTCCGGATCGACGTCGTCGCGGTGCGTCTCGGCGTACAACTTCGCATTCTCCATCAGCGCGTTGGCGAAGATGGCCGGATCGACGCCCTCGGACCGCCACCCGCCCACGCCGTCCGCCACGCCGATGGCCTTGTAGTTGTTGGCGACGAAGAAGCTGTCCTCGCCGCAGTCGAGCTCGATGAAGCTGGCCCGCTTGCGCCAGCTGACGGACTGCCGCCGCTTGCGCTCGTCGACGTCGCTGCGGTACATCTTCTGCGGCGTCGGCTTGGCCTTGCAGAAGGCCCAGCTCTGGAGGATCAGCTCCGTCGGGTCCTTCTCGTTGGCCGGCGCCTCCTCCGGTGGAGTGCCCCAGGAGGCGACGTCCGTCGGGTTTGCCTTGGCCTCCGCCTGCGGGCTCGGCTGGCCGTTCGGGAGGAGGGGTACGCTGTTGCTGCCGCCCATGTTGCACGAAGCTGATCACGCAAACGAAAACACGAAACGTAAGGAAGTACTGGTGTGTGTGAGTGAGTGCGTGCGTGTTTGTAGGCGTGCACGAAGCGCAATGAAGAAAGGAGGAGACGAGAAGTGGAAGAGTGATACAAAGAGTCTAGCAGTTGACCTTTCCAAAGGGAGAAGAACAAAAAGTGCATGCATCAGCAGAAAAAAACCGTAAAAAAGAAACCAACAGCTTTGTGTAGAGGCACCCAAAGACGCAATGAGATAAGCTTGAAGGTGACAAGCGTAAGCGAGTGCATGAGCTGGATGAAAATAGAATCAAAAATTAGTTTCTATGTAAGCGGACAAAATATTCATTCTGGTTTTTTTTTTTTGGGCTGCAAAATGTTTAAAAAAAAAAAAAGAATATAATGTTTTGAATAGCTTTCGTTAAATATCTACGGATGAAGAAGCGCGGCAGTGCTATTAAAGGGAAGCTAAGTTCCCTTGCAGCGCTCAAGCCATGCATTGAATTTGCATGCCTCAAGAAGAAAAAAGAGATAAAATAAAGCGCAATGCAATCTACCAAAATTTGCCTCGCGCTCATGTGTTTGCGTGTGAATGCACCTTCTGCGGCGCCTCCGTGTGCCTACGTGTGAGTCGTCTCCTGTGATGAAAGCAAAAAAAAAAATGGACAATAGCAGTGTAAAGGTGCGCATTGCACCCCAGCTCCCTTTTTTTTTTCTCACTCGTCTCTCACCACAGCATTTGATTGAGTACTTTGAGAGCAGACAACGACTCGCTTACCGCTCTCACAAAGGTCTTCTCATTTTAGCTTTGAGAAGTCCAGCTTAAAGCTTTTTTTCTTTCTTTTCTCTTGGCTTCCTCTCTCTCTTTCTCGAAGCTCACGAAGTCTTCAAGCATCGTCGGTGAGAATGTTCGCCTCTGGCAGCCCCGCAGAGATCAGCGCATCGGTGCAGTCGTTCACAAAGCGCGGCGGTCCGCAGACGTAGGCCAGCGGCAGGTCAGCACCGAAGTACGTCTGCACGGCACGCACGACATCCGCCTGGTGCAAATGGTGGCGATGCGTCACCGGAGTTGTGGAAGACGGCGGCGGCGGCGAAGGGGGAGAAGAGGAGGAGGAGGTGCGCCGTCCATTCGCTGCATCGCTGTCTGATTTCTTGACTGAGGGAATGTACAGCTCCATCACGTACGACTTGCTCCCTTTGCCCGACTGCACGCCGTCNTCCAGCTTCGGCACTGTCTCGAGGCTGTGGTTGGCGTGCAGGTGCACCACATGCAAGGACTCGTTGCCCTCCGCAAAGAAGGTGTCGTCCAGGGAGGAGTTGAGGGCGGCGTAGGCACTCGTGATGCCGATACCGGCGGTGATCCACATCATGTTGCCCCGCAGGCGGCGGATCGTGTCGAGGTGGTCGACGAAGGTGAAGGTGCCCCCCACGCCGCAGACCCGCAGAGGGGTGTGCAGGGAGCGTTGGTGCAGCCACGCACTCCCGCTGACCTGCGGGTCTGTCCCGGCCGCCTTCACCATCAACGTGAACAGCGTGCCTTTGCGGTTCACATCGCAGATCGTCCACCGCCGCCGCATCCAGTTCTCCTCGCCCCCGCCACTCGCCGAGGAAAAGGAAACGGCAAAGGAGGAGGTGGGCCGCGGCTGATTGTCGGCTGCCCGCGACTCCTTAATCGGCAGCTCCAGCTCGACGTGCTCGCCCAGCTCGGCGTGGCGCAGCAGCGGGCCGGAGTGGTGCGCAAAGTGGAACTCCCGCACCCCCGCGCAGACCTCCGTGATGCACGTGCACGACACGAAGAGGTTCGTGAAGGTGGCGTGGGCGTTGCGTCCGCTCCGGTCGGCTGTCGCGCCGATCAGCGTCGGGCTCACGGGTGGCCGTGTCTTCTGCCCGGCGTTAAACGGGTTCGTGCCGCCACGGCCGGTGTGGGCGAGCCCCATCTGCTGGAAGACGTGTCCGCTGCGGACGCCGAAGCCGATGTTGCTGTGGATGCCCGGGGCACGGGGGCCGGGGCCGTCGCCCTCCATCGGCGCCCCGCTCGCCCGCTCCCGGTTGGCCAGCTCCATCGAGGCGTACACGTCGCTCTCCCACTTCGGGCCGCTGAGGTCCACCGTCACGTACACGTCGCCGGCCTCGTCGACGGTCACTTTGTGCACGCGCTGCTTGCAGCCTTTCGACTTGACGGTCTGCTGCGGCTTGCCCCCGCCGGCGCCGATGGAGATGCCCATGTAGAGCCCCTCCCCCGTGTCGAGCGCGATCTTGTAACTGTGCCACGGACACACAATGCAGGGGTGGCCGCCCATTTCCTCAATGTCGCCACGCAGCAGCGGGCCGCCGTGGTGGTAGCAGGCGTTGTCGATGGCGTAGAGCTGATCTTTGTAGCACACAACGGCGATGTTGCGCACACCGCACTTCACCAGCTGCCGAGAGCCGTCGGTGAACTGCGATCGCTTGCCGACGCGCACCCGCTCCATTGCAGGCGGGCTTCCGGACATTCTTGACGGGGACTTCTTCTTCTTTCTTTTAAACGAAAAAAGTTCCATAAAATGATTATTACTCTAAAATAGGAATACACGCACGGCAGTAAAGTGAAGCAAGAACGGTGAGTAGCAGCCACAAACGCAAAGAGCAAAGACTGATTAAAATTTAAAAAAAAAGGTGACAGTGAAAGTATTAAGGAGATGAGAAGCCGCTGGTAGAGTTGCAAATTGAAGAACAAAAAAAAAAAAGACAGTGGACGGTGAAAAATGAAAAAGGGTGGGTCTGTGTAATGACAGGTGAAGATGGCAAGAAAATGATCAATATACCTAAAAGAGCAAGAATAATCAACGAAGAAGAGAAAAAGCAATTGTACAGGGCAGCGCAGAGGCACGGCAGACAAAAAAAAAGGGGCGGTAAGAAAGACCTGCGCTGCAAGGCAAGGTAATTAGAGAAGCAAATAACCGGTTCAAGAACGGTTCAACAGCAAAAATAAAAAAAAAGAGGAAAAAAATGAATGATCAATGAAAGTCTTGCAAAAGAGGCTTTGCGAATACAGAATTGAGAACAACTTTCTCTAGAAACAGGAAAAACTTCTTAAAAATTCAAAAAGAATCGGTGATGGACCGAGCGTCCTTACAGAAACCGAAAGCACAAGAAATAAAAAACACTTGGACGGCTAGAGACTGAATCAGGTGTTAGACACCTCTCTACAAATGTGGAGAAACGGGCACAAGAAATAATGATATGGTGGGGGTTAAGTCGGAGAATGCACGGCTGCGAGTGCGCAGCACGCTTGAACTAGAATGTTTCAAACAGATGTGTTCACCTGTGCGCCAATTTGTAGCAAAGTCAGAAAGCAAAGCAAGAGAGGAGCGGGACAGTTGAGATTACATTCACCATTTATCGAACGGTGCAACCTCCAGACTACGAGTTGCGACAGTGGAATGGATCAAAAATGGAGAACTTTTCTTTTAAGTCGTTTAGGTAACATTCACCCGTGCAGACTTTTCAGCTCAGCATGTCGGCAGGAAACGAACACTTCATCCGACTTTACAGCGCTCTCCTTCCCGTGCACGAGCAGCTGTGTGTGTGTGGGGGGGGGGGGAAGTATGCGTTTCCTTTTTCCTCCTCATTTTTGCTCCTTTTATTTTTTATGCGTACGTTACTCGCAACATCACTATCATTAACGAAGAAGAAAAAAATTATACTTACTCTCGTCATCACCACTCACATCCAATTTCTCGCGCAAACACAGACGCAAATCAACACGCTTACGCTCCCTTCAGGGAAAACTTCTGCTTTTCTGCGTTTTCGACCACGCGCTCGCGGTAGAGACCCTTCCGGCGCTTGATGCGCTCCAGCAGCTGCTCCGCGATGTTCTTCGTGGCCATCTCCGCTCCGTGCTCCTCGAGCTCCTCCTTCGTTGTCGGCACAAAGTACGGGTCGGCGTCGATCACCTCCCAGTGGCTCATCTGCAGCTGCGCCGTCGACGCACCCTGGGTCTGCACGCGCAGCTCATCCTGCAACCCGAAGGCCTCCACGGCGGGCAGCCAGCAGCGGATGTAGAAGAGGTCGCTGCCCTCGTTGGGCACCTCCTCGACGATGTCCGACCGCCGCCGACTCAGCGAGGCGTAAATCTTGCCCTGCGTCATGCCGGACGAGTAGACGGTGCACTCGTACACAGGCTCGACCAGGCGGCGCGGGTGAAGCTCCATCGCAGCCCGGCACGCGTCCCGCACGCACGGCAGCACCATGCCACCGGAAATGCCGGAGTCCGCGTCGACGAAAAGGTCCGTCAGCACGAAGGCGAGGCCGTGCAGGGGCTCCTGCGCCATCGGCCCGCTCTCACAGGCGGCCTGGAAGCCGGCCACAATCGACTCTTTCCAGTCCTGCAGCATCGCCCAGCACTCCGCGGGGTCCTCAGCACCGTCGAAGTTCGCCAGCAGCACCGCGCCGAAAAAGCCGAGCCGCACGGGACCGTACGACACCGCGCCGTTCTTCATGTCCGCCGAAAACTTCTTCTGCTCGGCGAGAAGGGCGAGGGCCTGCCTCGCCAGCGGCGCGCTGTTGCCGCTGTTCTTCTCGTCATCCTTCAGCAGCTCCATCACCTCCGGCGGCAGCGGGCGTGCCTGCACGGTGATGGTGAAGGCGTCGTCCATGAGCGACGACGTGTGCGCCTTCGGCTTCGCGGTGACGTGGCCGATGATCGTCTCGCGAAACGACACGAGCGGCTCCGAGGCGACCACCTCGACCTGCGCGAAGGTGTCGATGAGGTCCTTGATGCAGCGCTCGGCGTGCACCTCGCCAGCGGTGCCGATGACGTGCTCGCCCGTGGGCAGCATGCTCACCTCCACCTGCGGGTCGACCTTGTAGAGCAGCCGCAGCCCGCGCTCGAGCTCCTGCAGGTTCTTCGGGTCCTTCGGGAAGACGGAGAGGCGCACAATGGACGTGCTCTGCAGCACCAGCGGCTTGAAGGGCGGCATGTTCGGCTCGCTGCAGATCGTCGCGTACTTGGTGATGTACGGGGTGAGACCGCCAATGCCGCACAGGCAGCCGCTGCACACCTCCGTCGTCTCCTCAAGGCCCGCGCCGCGGAAGAGAAAGACGTGGCCCACCGTCGCCTCCACCACGGCACCGTCGCTGTGCACAAACACCTTCTGCCCAGCCCGCAGGCGGCCGCTGTAGACGCGACCGAAGCCGATGAAGGCGTCATCGTTGCTCTCCACCCCGCCCACCACGCGGCCCACGAGGTACTGCGTGTCGATCAGCTTGCAGACGTACACGACACACGGCGCCTCCGCGGCAGGGTCGCACCGCATCAGCGCCGCGCGCAGGTCCACCGGGGTGTCCGTTTCGAAGCCCGGCACGAGGGAGGGCAGTCGCCGCTGCTGCGACGTGACGGGGGAGTCGAGCTGCTGGCAGATGGTGTCCAGCACGCACGAGGCGAGCGGCATCCAGGTCGAGAGGAGCGTTTTCAGCTTGCCGCGCGCGTCGCGGCGCGGGTGGTTCCACCGGCTTTCCGGAATCTTCAGCTTCTCGGAGAGCTGCTTCTGCCGCTCCTCGCTGGCGTTGTCACCGACGAAGGCGTCGTAGAGCTGCCAGATGGGCTCCAGGACGAGCTGCACGAACAGCGGCAGCTGCCCGGCCTTCTTCGGGTGCGGGCTGACCGTCTTCGTCTTGGGGTCGAAGTAGTGCTCGCCCCACAGCGCCTCCGACAGATTGTCCAGCGGCACCTTGTCCTTGTAGAGCTTCGCGAAGAAGTCGATGCCGACCGCCCAGCCGTCGTAGCAGCTGCAGAAGAGCACGTTTCCCTTTGACGGGTCGAACCACACGTCGTCGCTCGGGTCCTGGCGCTCCATGTCTTGGTCCAGCTCCTGGATCTTCATCTGGTTCGCGTACGAGGCAAGGAGGGCGTTGCACATCTCAATGATGCCGCGCAGCCGCAGATAGGCTTCCTCGGCGGTGCACTGCTGCGTGGTGACCAGCAGGTCGATCTTGTTCAGCACGAGGCACATCGACAGCCCTTCCCGGTAGGTGTGGCGTAAAATCGACGACGTCTGCTGCGTGACACCGTCCACCACATCCACGATGACCACCGCCCCGTCGCACAGACGCATAGCCGTCGACACCTCGCAGGAGAAGTCGATGTGGCCAGGCGAGTCGACCAGGTTGAGCACGTAGCTGCTGCTCTCGTAGCTGTGGTGGAGGGCGATGGAGCTGGCCTTCATCGTGATGCAGCGCTCCTGCTCGTCTGGGCGGGAGTCGAGCAGGCGCACCTCACCCGCCAGCTGCGGCGAGAGGATGCCGTTGCTGGCGACGAGGTAGTCGCTGAGGGTCGTCTTGCCGTGGTCCACGTGCGCCACCATGCAGAAGTTGCGGATGTTCTCCGGCTTCTGACTCAGCCGGCACACCTCGTCCGTCGTCAGCAGACTCATGACTGGCTAGGTGAGAGAAAAAAAAAAAAGATGAGTTTGTGTGTGAATTGGGATGAAATAGGCGCACGTGTGCAGTGTGCGAGTAGTGCCCAAGCTGAATGCACGCAAGACGTTCACTTGATGCACAGTTACGTCGCAACCTTGCAAGCAGGAACAATCACGTAAGAGAAGAGAGAGAGAGATAGAGAGAGAAGCGTCCTATAGCGGAAGCTTAAAGAGATGAACGGAAATACAGAGCTCGCAAAGAAGGATGAGCAGACGCGTATTTTTCTTCTTGGTTGGAGATGCTTGCCAAAAAGAATGAGAGGAAGAGAAGGAGAGACAAAAACAGGTAAGAGGAGAGAATAGAAGCAGAGCAATCCGCACCACCGAAGAGATGTTGTCTCGCAATTGTAAGTTTTGAGCAGCGTTCACAATCTGTGGCTCCGCAGTCTCGCGGAGAAGAGTTTCATTCAAGTATCGTGGAGATCATTGAGAATGACCCGCATACGTGGAAAACGGCACTCAAGGCGCCTTTTCACAAAAGGAACATCTTCCTTTGGCTCCTGCTTGAGAAGCACGAAGCTTAAAAGGCGCATGGTGTTTCAATCTCCCCACGTTCTAATTGAAAAGTTCAATCGAGCTGAGTGGCTTCCCCAAAACATATTCTGATGCATTAAAGCAGCAACACATACGTGCTGCATTTCCCTCTTCTTCAATGAGCAGAAAGAGAGGATATAAGGTAGCTTTTTTTTTTTGCTTTAATATACGCAGATAATCGAATATCTTCCTAATAGCTAAAACACAAATGCAAGGGAAAGACGAAGGAGTTCGGCACAGCAAAAACAACACTCACGGACAAAAAAAAAGAGGGAAAACCTTAACTTTAAGACAAAGAAAAGCTGCATCAAATCTCCACGTCAAGCTTGATTTGCATCTCTTGTACGCTTCGAAGCTGCCCTGCTTCCCTTCCGTCAAACACACAAAAACAAAAAGGCTTGTCATCCCAAAACTTTTTCTTTCTTGCTGCTGTGCGTCACTCCATTCCCCTTTCCCCTACTTCCTAACGTTGAGTGACGCCCCAACTGCACTTCATTCACACGTTTTGTCTTGCTCACACGCCAAGCAAAAACTGTGCACACGAAAACATAACAAAAAATGTGCAGTCTCCTGGCGCACCCTTCGCGTCGTTATTACTCTCTCTCTGCCGTACACACAATTTCACGAAACCACAACGTTTCGCGACTTTTTTTTTTTTCTTCTGTGCGCGCAGGTCCCCTCGTCCTACAAAAAAAATTGTATTCAGACCGGAAAAGGATTGCTGGCTTAGAACTTCTCGGGGTGGTTCTTGGGCAGCATAATCCAGAAACCGTCGGAGCCGACCTTGCCCGTGTAGGACTTCTCCTTGGGCAGCAGCGTGTAGAGGTAGACCACCAGGACGAGGTAGCCGACGCCCTGCAGGTACTTCTTGCGCGACTGGATCTCGATGAGGTCCGTCGTCGACACGTCCCACGGCTTCTTCGTGTGGTGCTGGTAGTACTTCGCCTCCGGCGCCGGCATCTTCTCCACGTTGACGTCGATGGGCTGGAAGTACGTCCACGGCATGTAGGTGTCGTAGATGGCCGTGTTCGGCTCCGGGAAGGGCGAGGAGGAGCGGATGCCGCGCTCGTTGAGCGGGTACGCGTTCTGGATGTCGGACGTGTTGTTGTTGTCACCACCGGTCAGGAAGGTCGGACCGTTGCCTACGAGCGCCTTGCGGGTGGCCGCGATGGCGCACACGGACGTCTTGCGCATCATCTTGAGAGGTGAAAAACGGTAGTGTTGTGTTTTTTTTTTGTTTGTTTGTGTGAAGAGTACGAAGGGAAAAGAAAAAGGAAGAGAAGATCACGAAGGCTCTGTCTTTGGTTCAGAAAAACAAAAGATGAGAGCGGAGAGTGAGTTCTACTACAGCGCAAACTGATCCGTCCAGTGTGAGAGGTTTGTTTTTTTATGTGCCACCACAAATGCGGAGAGTGAGGGGTTGAGAAGGGGAACACGAGGGAAAGAGTGTCTTCGATAAAAAGATGGAAAACATATTTTTGCATTGATGTCAGAACAGGAGTGTTATCCACGGCGAAAAGAAACGCCACTACACTCACAAACGTACACATTCAACTTTAAAATGTCAACACTGCTTTACCTTTCAAAGTATTTCCGCCGTAATTCCACAAAACAAATTGGCTCAGCATGTTTAACTTTAAAAAAGATTGACATTAATCAGCGTTTAAACGCGATACAAACCCAAATGCTGCTACGTGTCGGAATCTCATTCAACTTCTTTTTCTTGTTTCACTCTGATCGCGATTTAACGCCACAATCTGCGTCATCATTTCTGCCAACCCCGCGCTCGCTTTCCACTTCATTCCCAAGTTGCGGATTATTGACGGCGGCGCTTGTCACCGGAGTGAAACTCCGGCGCGTTGTTCTTTGGCAAGCCGGTGTTGCCCTCCAAGCGGGCCAGGTGCAGCAGTCGGCACAGCAGCTCCTCCAGCCACGCCGCGGTCACGCCCTCCGCGCTGTTGGCGTGCACCCCCTCCACTTCCACCTCGTAGACCGCCTTCTGCTCCGACGGCCCGCCCACCCGCGTGAAGGCGTACTCGTACGTGCCCTCCGTCGCCACCCACCGGCTCTTCTGCCGCACAAAGCCACGCGGCTTCTCCGCTGGCGCGTCCTGCTGCTCGCGCGGCACCTCGGTGCTGATGGAGAGTCGGATATCGTACGGGCAGTCCGGCACAAACACCTCCACGTTGCACAGCCGCTTCTTCTCGATGCAGCCGACAAACGTCTCCGTTCCGTCCTCGGCGACGGCGTAGGTGAAGCGGCCTCCGCGGGTGATGACGTCCTCCGTCTGCACGTGGTGCGGCGACAACTTTTTCTCCGACTCGACGTAGGCGCGCATGCGTGCGAAGTCGTCCGCGCTGACGCCGACCTGGATGCGGCCGTACGGGCCACTGAGGATGCTGGGACTCGTGGCGCGTGTCTTGTCGACCTGCGGCGTGCTGAAGTTGCAGAGACGAGCCTCCACCTCGACGTGATCAGCCGAGAGAAAAGGCTTCAGCCGGGAAAGCATCTCCTCGGCGATACTGCGCGGGGCACTGGTGGGAGAAGACGACGAGGACGGTACAGCATCGGGGGCGGGAACTGTCGTTGGCGTGTTGGCGGGCGTTGCCGGTGTGGCAGGCGAGGCGGGATCAGCCTCGGGCACTGCTGCGGGTGTGGTGGCGTCCGCGTGCTGCGGCGACTGCGAAAGCACCGACTCGGCCGGAGCGCCAGCTTTGGTAGGCTCGGTTGAAGACATTTATTTTTCTATTTTTAGCAATATTATAAGGAGCAATTGCTAGCGCTATCAGAAAAGTGCAAGATGGCAGGTGTGCCTTTGGCCTCAACGATAAGAAAAAGAAAAACTGGTGGTTAGAATATCGAGGTGATTCTCATAGAAAGAGAAACAATGCATACAAAAATAAATAAGCAGAGAAATAGAGAGAGGAGAAAAATAAACATCTATGATTTTATTTCAAGGGTGATAGGCAAGCAAGGAAGATGCGTTCTGTATGTAAGTGTCAGCTTCTTACAACCTTATTGTTTGTCAACGCAAACTAACTCCAACCTTGAATAACGTCAGAAAAGCGTACAGCATCAGTTTGTAAACTCTCCACTTTTATCTTCTTTCTTACTGCAGATGTCAATGTACAGAGTCCGTGCCGGCGCAAAAAAAAAAAAAAGGAACACAAGAGAAACAACAACGACGGAAGCAAGCCAACACCCCCTTCTTCCCTCCGATCACAGCGAGCTTTGTCGCTGCAGCGACCGGTTTACGCAGGACGCGATCGCTTGCGGCGCAGCAGCGGGCACTCCGCTCGCGAGTGGCCCGTCTCATTGCAGAAGTTGCAGTAAAGGTAGCCCGAACCCCGCGCCGTCGTCCCACGCGGCAGCGTCGCGGCGGCCTTCGCGGCGTGCTCCTCGCTGATTTTTTCGGCGATGTCCGCCACACGGACGGCGTGGTCGCGCGCGCGCTCCTCCGCGGTCTTGCGCAGCTCCAAGGCCGCCTCGGAAACCTCCGCGAGGAGCTGCTGTGCCTCGGCGTGGCTTGGGTCAAGTCGCACGCACGTCTGCAGGGCGTCGTACGCGTCCTCCACTTTCTTCAGCTTCGTCTTCGCCGCCCCGAGTCGGAAGAAGGCCCTGGCGTAGTCCCTATCCGCTCGCGTGGCCTCCGCGGCGTCGTCGGCGCTCTCCTCCATGCGGCCGGCGCGGAAGTACGCGGCGCTGCGGTTGCTCAGCAGTGTCGCCCGCTCCCGCGCCGTCGCGCTGGCGGGGAGGAGATCGAGCGCCTTGCCAAAGTGCCGAATGGCCTCATCGAAGTTGGAGGCTTTCATCGACGCCGTGCCCTTCTCCACACTCTTGGCGTAGTAGTACGCGTCCTTGCTCTCGGCCGTGGCGACGCCGCGACGGGCCTTCACGAGTTCGCGGCAGCGCTGCACGCCGGCGGTGTAGGCCGCGTTGGCGCCGTCCGCTGCCGCCGCCTGCGCGAAGAAGTTCGCCGCCTCCTCGTAGTGCTTCAGGCCCTCGTGGGCGGTAGCGGCGCGGCCCAGCGCCTTGGCGTTGCGGGGCTGCAGCTCGAGCACCTCGAGGGCCATAGCGAGGGACTTCGGGTAGTCCTGGAGCGCGGCGTAGCAGGCGCTGATGTTGTTGAGGGCACGCGCCCGATCTGCCGGCGGTGCAGCGTCCACGGCGTTGATGGCGGCATAGGCGCTGATGGCCTCGCGGTACTTCCCGGCGGAGAAGAGGGCTGCCGCCTTGGTGAAGTCACCCTCCGACATGATCTCAAAGGAGCGCAAATCGAGTGGGAGAGAAGAAAGAGCGAAAAGAAGAGGGGAGCAGAGAGAGTAAAAAAATGACGAGCAAGATAAGCATAGGAAAGAGGAGAAAAAGTAAACCACATTACATACCGCACTCAGAAACGGACGCACTTGTCAAACAATACAGTCCTTTACTTTTTTATTGTCAATTCACAATTTGTATTTAAAGATTTTAAAAGCACAATAAAGTCTTTTGTGGGATCTTCGCCCAACCGGTAGTTGTTTATTATTCACACTTCCGTTCATTTGTCCTTGATGTTTATACTGTACACGTCTTTCATGCGTTCCAGAAAAAAAAAAAAACATGGTATCTCACTGATACTCACATTGACTTCCCCAGAAAAATAATCACGATGATCAAGACAATCAGAATGACGCACAGCACCACGTACGTGATGAGCCGCGACTTGCCCAGCTTCTTGATCGTCTTCACCAGTCGCCGGTTCATCCCGCTGAGCTGCGCCTCGTTCTTGTCTGCCTGCTTATCCGCGTCCTTCAACATACTCCGCTGCTCATGCAGCTCGTTGTGGATGCCCTGCGCGTTGTCGTTCACGCGCTGCACGCCAAACTCGATGCGATCCAGCGCGGCGTCGATCTGCGCGTCGTTTTGCCGCGTCTCGACAAAGAAGTCCTGGAACTCTTGATCCTGGGCGATGTCGTAGTGCGTGCCGGCGCCGTTGCGACTGCTGTCCTCGCCGGTCGGCTCGGCGCCTTCCTCGGCCAGGGAGAAGTGGTTGGCGCCACCCTCCAGCCCCACCAGCGTGCCGTAGTGGGCACGGATGAGCTGTTGGGTGTTGGTGCCCTGCTGCTGCAGCTTGCCGTACGACTCCACGCGACGCTCCAGCACGGCCAGCCGGCGCGCCTCTTGCATGAGAGTGCGCAGCTCCGTCTCGGACTTGCGGATGTTGTTGTTCAGCTCCAGCCGCTTGGCGGGCGAGTCGCTGGGGGTCAACCTGTCCACCAACGTGATGTACTCGCGAATTTCTTTCATGGTCGTGGCCGCCCGCAGCTCCGCCTCCTGGTAGGGGGAGCGGGTCTCTGGTGTCTCATCCTCGTGCAGCGGCAGCGGCGGCGGCGAAGAGGAGCTTGTCAGCATTAGGTACTTGTTTTTCAACAGTTGCTGGCCTTGTCCAATCGCACACGCCCTAAAAGGAAGAGGGGAAGAAGAAAAAAAAAAAGTAACAGAGAAGGGAACTAATTTTAAGTCAAACAAGAGTGTATCGCGACAGCAGAGTTCAAAACGCAGCGCATTAAAATACCAGATTCTTTTCTTCTAAGTAATCGTTTGTAGTGTAAAGTAAAGATCGAAGGAGTGCTTAAAATGATGTTTGTAAAGGGAGAACGAGAAGGCTTTAAAAAAAAAAAAATAATAATAATAGGATGTTTAAGGGTTTGAAACGAAAGGTTTGCGTCGGCTTCGCTCGATTAAAGGGCAAGCGTGTGCAAGGGTATAGACGAACTAGCTGTGGCAACGTTTTCCTTTGAGTGCGAGAGCAGCGAGAAAAAATAAGTCGAAGTATGGGTACAGATAATGGAAGAGAGCTAATTAAAATGAGAGAATGCTAAACGGATCAGCAGTACCGACACGCAAAAGCGTGTGTTGCGATTGCAACTGGAAACCTTGAAGACGTTAAAGTAAGGGAAGTATTGGGTGCAATCATTGCCTTTTCATGATGTTTAATGCTCTCCGACTCAAAAGCTCATCATGCAAGCACCTGTCCTCGTGTCAGAGGTGACGATAAAGCAACACGTCTCTTTTTTTTCTTTTAATCAACTTTTTAGACAACGCCGCGCTGGAAGGCAACCCACAAGTCGCGCTGCTTTACAGGCAGCAACTTCAGCATCTCGCGCGCCAGCGCCACCTCCTTCAACACCTGCGCGTCCACCTCCGCCGGCAGCGGGTTCTTCTTGTAAAACTCCAACGCCCGAGAGTAGCGCTTGCAGGCCTCGCCGATGCCGTCGTACTCCTCCTTCGGCGTGCCGTGCGCGTAGCTCAGTTGCACCTGCGCGAGCCGCAGCAGAGCCCGAAAAAACGGCAGCCGCGACTCCTCCTCGAGCACGTCGGGAATCTGCTTTGTGGAAGGGTGCCGCCACGTCTCGCAGAAGCACTCGTAGTAGTCCACCGTCTTGGCCACCAGCGCGTTGAAGGCCTTGTCCTTCAGCGGCTTGTCGTCGGTCGTGGGCTGCTTGCGCTGCTGCACGCGCAGGCGCATCTGATCCTCGTGCAGCCCGCCGAGGTCGTACAGCAGCTGCCGCACCACGACCGGGTAGGCGTTGAAGTTGAGCTGATCGGGAAACGTCTCGAGCAGGTGCACCTGGCGCTGCATCATGGCGATGCGCCGCGCACGGCTTGTCTCGAATACCTGGAGGGCGGCGTAGAGCTGCACCATGTCCCGCGCGATGTCGATGTGCTCCGTGCAGTGCGTCTCGAAGGGGCGGCAGTCCTGCGCCTCCTGCAGCCACTTGATGCCCTCCTTGAAGCAATCCCGCGCCTCGTCGAAGTTTCGCACGGCGGCCTGCGGCTGGAGGGGCGGCATGCCAGGAAAGGTCAGCCACGCCGCCTCCCCGTCCTTCGGCGCGGACGCGGTGTCCTCTGCCGGCTCGCTGCCCGTCAGCAGACCAGCGTAGTGGTGCAGCTTGTGCAGGTAGAAGCGACCAAACGCCCAGGCAACCAGCCCGCGCGCCTCCTCGGGCTCCTCGCTGGCCGGCATCACCGTCTGGCCCGCCTGCAGGCAGTGGTACGCCTTCTCGTAGGCGAAGTGGCTGCTGTAAAACCCGCTCAGCTGCAGCGCGTTGCTGGCCCACGACCGCGGCTCATACTCCTGCCGGTTCAGCAGCTGGTAGTACATGGTGCGATGACAATACTGCGAGGCTGCCGCGGTGTTCTGCTGGGCCGTGTACAGCTGTGCCATGAAGAAGAGGGTCGAGGTGTAGTAGGTGTCCATGTAGTAGCGCGTGAGGGTCGGCCGCAGCTGCGCCGCCGCAATCTCACGCACCTGCACGGCGCCATCGGCGTCCAGCGGGACTTCGGCGATGTCGCAGTGATCGGGCTGCGTCCGCCACCACGCGTCCCACGCACGGTAGAGCGCCTCTGCTCTCTCGAGCACGATCTTGGCGCGGCTGAGGTCCACCTTGGACAGGTAGAGCCCCATGGCGTTGTGCACCGCCATGTACTCCACCGCACCAGCGTACCCGGACGACGCCGCCACCAGCAGCGGCGCATCGGGCTGCAGGATATCCTCCTCCGGCACGGCGGCGGCCGCTCGCACGGTTTCTACAGGCGGCAGCTCGGCGGTGGCGCACCACGTGTAGACGCGGTAGCCGCGGCGCACCTCGGCGTAGCCCTCCTCCTCCTCCTCCACCTCCATCATCGTGGTGCCGATGAAGACGAGGCAGCGGCACAGCTGCTCGAGGGCGAGTGGGGAGGCCTCGTCGCGGTAGACATTCAGGATGGTGTCGCGCAGCTGCTCCGCCTGCGTGCGGGCCTCGAACTTGGGAATGAAGATGTTGTGCGCCGGGCCCTCGCTAGCGTTCAGGGCCTTGATGGCCTCGAAGGAGGTGTGAAAGTTGCAGGGGTCCATCGCGAAGGGGAGGAAAAAAAAAAGATGTGCCGTGATGCAAAAGGTGCGCGTATCAGTCTCGCTAAAGGAGGGAAAAGTGTAACGATGACGAGTAGTAGTAAAAAAAAAAAATGTAGTCGAATTTTAAGTAAATCTGAAACGGTTTGGTCTATGACGCACGTGGAGTTTTATTTTCTTTTTCTTTTGGCTGTTGGTGCCGCGATGGAACCGCCCGCATTGTCGATGTCGAAAGTAAAAAATAAAAGCGTAAATTGAGGGAGAAAGAAAGAAGATCCTATGGAGTACTAACGGATTCTCAATTAGCTTCGCAAATTGGGGAAAAATTGCTTTTCGCAGAACTTTAAGTTCTTTGACACACAGCTAATTGTGTTTTCCAACAAGGACAAAAAACAAAGCCGGGTGATGCTCCTTCTCTTTCGCGCGGCTAATGTCGAGCACACTCCTGTTGAAGAAAATCTACATGCGTGAAGTTTCTAATGAAAAAAAAAAAACTTAAAATGAACTTCTACTACGGTCTTCACCTTTTATATATATTTTTTGACTTCACCTCTGCACAACAGCAACCGCACGCTTTTTCGTACTTCCGCATACTGTTTCCATTGGACATTGACCCCTTTGTGACGGGCTTTGGTTAGCAATTCAAATAGATTTGGAGACTTATTTATGGTATTGAATACTTTAAAAAGACGTCTACGCGAAGGTGCAAAGCGCACTAGACGACAAAAATAACATGCGAAGGTGGCCTTCGCCCATCCAACTTCCCACACAGAACACAAACGGCTCTCAACGAGAAAAACAACACAAAATGTCAGGAAGCCTATTGGCAACAGAGTGTGATCATACTCCACACCACAAGGCGCCTGCGACTCTCCTCCGAAACAGGTGAATTTGGGACAACATTCAGCAGTCAACAGCAACGCAAGATTCACACAGCACAATAAAAGAGCTACATTAAGAGAGATAAAAAAAGAAGTAAACGCTCCGTCGTTTGTTGCAGCGGGTCATTCTTTTTTTTTTTTTCCTTTCTTCATTCCTCTTTTTTTCTTTTTGTAGCTGGTTGTGATGCGGTGTTTTTGTGTGCTTGTTCGCGTGCTGCAACCGGAGAGAGATGCCTCTTCTGCAGCCCAAAGCATTACCAGCCCGTCTCGTCCTCGTTCTCCGCCGCGACGTGGGCGCCACCCTTATCCTCGAAGTTGTCCAGGTCCAGGCCGGCCTGCTGGATCGGTGCCTTCTCCACCACCTTCGGCTTCGTCTTGGCGGCCCGCTTGAGCTCCTCCCGCAGGCGGTGCACCCTGTCCGCCTCCTCCGTCAGCATGGCCGAGTTGGTCATCTGCTTTGTCAGTCGCTCGAAGACGTCGGCGATCAGCTTCTCGTACTGCGCTGCGTCCGAGAAGGAGGTGAGGCGCTGCGCGATCATCTCGCCTACGCGGTCCACCTCCGCATCTGTTTTGATGGAGGCGTTGCCGATCAGCTCGACCGCCTCCCCGCCCAGCAGACCGCTGCCGCTGCCGATGTCGTTGGCGACTTGGCGCATGTCGGTGATGGCCCGCTCCACGTCCTCCGGCACGGCCTCCTCCTCCACCTCCTCCTCCTTCACCGGGGCACGCGTGGCAAGCTTCTTCTCTGCCCGCAGCTTGCGCGCTAGCTCCTCCTCCTTTGCCCGCTGCTCCTCCTCCTCGGCTTCCGCCTCCCAGTCGTCCGCGGCGTCGTCGTACTCGTTGTCGTCGTACTCCATATCGTCGTAGTAGTCGTCCATCTTGAGAAAGAGGTGTACTTGCTTTTGCGTGTGCAGGTGTATATCTGTGTGTGTGTGTGTGTGTGTGTTTTGAGACTGCTTTTTTTGATTTAAGAGAGAAAGAAGGAGAAGGAAAGGACACGAGGTAGTGAGAAGCATTTTGAGTTGTCGAACGCTTGGACAATAAAGCAAGATTGCGCGCTAGTTCTGCAAAACCAGTAAAGAGGAACGTGCAATGCTGAAGAGAGGCGTAAGCGCTGCCCTTTTGTTCACCACTTTTTCTCTTTTCATTTTAAATTTGAAACGTGCGGTGAACACCCGTCTTTCCAGCACGCCGTTCTACACTCGACATTGCGCAGACGATCTGCAATCTACACAGAGGAGACAATCTTTCAGAGCAGAGATCTGAACGTTGACGGAAAATATCTATGCAATTGCGTTTCGCAGTCGAAGTGCGTTCAGTGCTCCATACGCAGAAAAAGAGATCTGTTGCTCCGTTTTTCAATTTTTTTTTTGGACGTACAGGTCCATTGTGGATGTCATCAACAGAAGAAATCCGATACGACAATTCCTCAAACAGAATAATACTTGATAATCATCATTAAAAAAAAATTAAGAACAGATGTTCTGAATTTAACCGCTCCATCCGCACGTGAAAATTAACCTTTTGTCGCGTGACCTCCCTTTAAAAAAGGTGGAAAACTTTAAAGCATCTCTTCGCACGGCGCCCACTACAGAACTCACACATGGACGTGCCGTGCAAAGTACCGAGGAACACGAATGCCTTCACTGCGAGAAACCGGAGAAGCTGGGTGGGAGAAAGTGCGTAAGTACCCCTCACACACGCACATGCATACGCACACTGGACGCATGGAGCATGCAGGGCACACGACCATTGCTGGCGATCTACGCCGCCTCCGCTGCAAAGCACACACCAGTGAAGTGCCAGCAACGATGCAAACAGAAGCGACAAAAAAAAAAAAGGCCGAAGATGGAAGCCCGTGAGAGAAAAAAGAAAAAAGTAATGCCTCAACAACAATTTGTAAGTGCTGCTGTTGACATCCGCTATCACCCTTATAAGTTTTTAAAACGTTTCTTTCTTCGTCACACAGGGCACCACCACTGTGATTTGCCTTGGACGGGAGTATTTCGCACGATCTACGTAATTCTTATCTTTTGCTGTTCGCGTCACATTATTTTACACAAAAAATCGATATTTATATATTTTGATTCACCAACACACGCACTCAAACACACACACACACACACAAAAAAAAAGAACGGAAAAGGAGAAAAAATGTTTGAGTATAAGTAAAGCATTCAACACAACTGGCAGCTCGCAACCAAAAAGCCGCGGAACCAGTCAACTGTGAAAGGAGATAAAGAAAAACTCGAAAGGCAATGCGTTCAAACTCGGCAATTTCGTCGCGAAACGCACTCACGCCATCCTTTTTCCTTTTATCACAAGAGGCGCGCACAAGGCGTCCAGCAAACGCAAATGAAGCCCGACGCGACCGATACGATCACAAAACCAAAAGTGGAACAAAAAAACAGAGTAGAATAGCGTAAAAAGTGGAAAAGCATGGAAGCACTAGAACCACGCTGAGGAGAGAACACCAGACTTTCAGAGAATAAAACGTGCTTACTTTTTTCTGGTTCCTCTCCTCATCTTTTTTCTTCTTTTTACATTTCGGTAGACGTTGCCATCGACAAACACCAGCAACGAAACCAAGCTGATTGCACACACTTCACGTTTGCAGCCGTGAGTGAGTGTGCATAACGTGCGGTGTTGGTAACGGAAAAAAGAGGAAACCGGCAATTAGCTCAAAAGGATGCTGCTAAGATAGAGAACAATCCATATTGACTGCCCCCCGCACTAAAGCAGCAACATGTTTCCTAGTTCTCTTGGTAAGACGCTTCACGTCACAAGCGCATACATACGCAAGAGGAGGAAACCTGCGCTTCTCAGCAATGTGCTGCTTCCTGTTCCCGGAGAAAAAGAAGAAAAACTAAACTCCGTTACCGCTGCCGAATACCACCAGGCCATACCAGATTTCTGTCAAATGCCACAACGCGCCATGCTGAAACCGGGGAACACC
>JASAOP010002536.1:0-30808 GCA_030849055.1 Crithidia thermophila | reverse complement strand
GGTTGCGCATCAGATGCGTTGGTTTAAGGGAAAGTACGGATTGAAGTAGCATTCGCGTCCACTAAACGGACTTTTACGGTTGTCTCTTGCACTCTCGCTTTTCAGCTATACAAGCAGGTGCCTCTTGTTGCTCCTTTTTTATTATTATTACTGATGGTGGTGGTACAATCTTCGTATATGTGGTGCTTGCAGTCTGGTGGTTAGAGCGACGCTAGCATTGTCCAACAAGTGTTAATTTTTTCCCCTCTTTAAAGCGCAAAATATTGATCATTCTTTTTTTTTCTTTTTCTGTAATCGTTTCATTTCCTTTTTCTGTTTTTCACGTTGATCACAGTCGAGCATTCATGTTGTTGGTTTTTTGTCTTTGTTGGTTTCTTTTTTTTCAGTCTACCCTTTTTTCTGGTTTACAAATAGCCGCAACCATGAGCAGCAAAAATGTGTATTAGTTGTTTACCGCTGTTGTCGCTTCACAGTAGTTTTCCGTTTAAGAGTTCAGCACACCAGCTGCTTTAAACATGTTTTCTTTTGTGAATCAAGTGCAGCTATTTTCAAATGTTTTTTTTTTTTGCATGAACGTTTTATTCCCATTTTTTGTTTAAGATGACCACCACTCCCTATATGTTTCTTTCTCTTTTGCTTTTGAATTCGTGCATTGCTAACGCGACTTACCCAGAATATGAAAGACAAGAAGTAACAAAGAGAATCCATCTGCTGTTTTTGTCGCGCTCTTTTCTGATGTGGTACGTTCAGAGATGTTGCACGTAGATGATTTGAGGGGTATAGCTAAAAGTAAAGTTTGTGCTTTGAAAACTGTTGTTCTACGCATCGAAACGGAGGTTTTTTTGGTGTCTGCGCTTCATCTTGTCTCTGTTTTAAACTTTTTCACATCTTCCCTTCCCCTTTGTTTTCTTTTCAAAATTCACCACACGCTTTACGTTGTCTCTCCTCTGCTGCCGCTCCATTCAACGTTAATGGTGTGAAGTCAGGCGAGTTTAGAGCGCCACAGAACAAGCTGCAGATCATTGTTTATCCGTTTCCTAATTTCACAAGCTGTTTCATAGGCACCTCCTGGGCCGCACTGCCTCGTCGCTGACGTTTTTTGCTGGTCCATAGTCGGTTTCGGCAGGCTTGTGAAAATCATTTTTTAAGTTGCTAACTTTTTTTGTTGACAGCTTGCAGCTTCGTAAACTGTTGTTGTTGTTGTTTGTGCATTGGTTTTCTTTTGGTTGTTTTTTGTAGGTGGGCGATCAGTACTCGGCCTCTTAAGTTTAAAAAGGTGCGCTTAGAATACCAACGGTGTTCTTTCTTTCACCGGTTTTTACTTTTCGTTTTCTGCTCCTCGGTAAGGTGCGAATTGGAGTCAAGCTTGGCTTCTCTCTATTCTTCTCTTTTAGTAACTTCCTTTTAGAACTGTCGTAGAGATAGCGCTCTGAGGTATGGAGCAACGGCAGACGAGCGCGAATGCGAATGCGGCGGAAGGCGTGCACGTCCCGGCACCACGTCCCCTGCACGCACCCGCGGCGGACACGCCGAGTCGTCAGGCGCCCTCCTCCCCTGCGGGTGGCTCCTCCGCCGCCGCCGCCGCTGCTGCTGCTGCTGGCAGGCCCAACTACCTCTCTAAGACCTCCCCGTTGTATCTTTTCTGCGCTGGCAATCTCTTTCTTGCCGTCTGCTACCTCGCCTTCTACGAGCAGGGATGCATCAGCCGCGCACACCACGACGAGCTCAAATCCAACCTGCGACCTCCCTGGGCCCTGTACCGCTGGATGGGCAGCCAGGGCGTCGACGTGACGGACCTGCAGTGGTACTACTTCGTCGTCGCCCTCCCTCCTGCCGCCCCGTATCTGGTCGGCTTTCTCTTCATCTCCCGCCGGCTGCGGCGGTACATCCTGTCGCGACCCGCCGCGTGGGTTCGCGGGGTGACGGCGGGTGGATCTGCCGAGTTCGGAGCCGCTGCCGCCGTGAAGTCCGTCACGGAGGCCACGTCGCCGACCTTTGGTGCGGTATCCAACCCCGCCAGTGGCCATATCAATGGCAATGCACAGGCGAGCTACTCCGCCTTTGCGGAGGGCGCGGGTAGGGAGAAGGCGGCAGCCGCGGTGGACCCGTCTTCGCCTGACGTCGTGATAGTGGACGCGCCGCCCCGGCAGAGCGGATCGCCAGCGCCGCTGCTCCGCAAAGACACGACGTCGCTGCACGTCTTCCACGTCATCTCCGGCGCCTTCATCGCCCTCTGCCTCAGCGGCCCTGGATTTCTCTTTGGGTTAGTGCTGATGCTGCTCAACTTTTTCTGTATAGCGCCGCTGTACAAGAAAATGTCGTTTCGCGCCTGCATGACGATCATGTGGGTCACGCACATTGCGGTACTCTTCCTCAACTTCCACGCCGGCGGTTACAAGTTTGCCTGGTTCGGCCTGAGCTTCCTGGACAATCTGTGGACGCCGCTCATCCGGTGGAACATCCAGTACAACATGACGGTGTTGCGCATGATCTCCTTCAACAACGACCTGTGGGAGTCCGCGCTGTGCGGGGAGGAGCGGCGGCAGAAGTCCTTGCAGAAGCACGAGCGGTCGTGCATCGCGTGCGCGCAGATCCGTGACGGCAACAAGCACGTTGCAGCCACGCTGCCGCAGGAGGCCGTCTCGTGTTACAAGTGTCGCACCGAGTGCTCTCGCACGGTGCCGGAGTTTACGTTGAGCGCCTACCTCGGCTACATGTACTATCTCCCGCTGTTCATGGCCGGTCCGCTCTCCTCCTTCAACGCCTACGTGTCCTACATGCACTACCCGCAGCGCAGTATGTCGAGTGGCGCGACGTGGCGCTACGGCCTCCGCTGGCTGGGCCACGCGCTGATGCTGGCGACGCTCATGCACTATGTGCACATCATGGCTATGCTTGTCACCCCGACAGCTGGGGCGGCAACGGCGGGCGGCGCCGGCACCCTGACCTCGACGCTTACCACCACGACTACCACAAGTAGCACAGCTCCCGGGAGAATGGTGGAGGCGTTGGTAGAGGCGGTGACGAGTTTCCCTTTGTCCTCGACCACCTTAGCACCCGGCCCCCCGGTGCTGGACTCGATGACGTTTCCGCAGAAGTCGGTGCTATTTTTTCTCGTGCTGACGTTTCTGTGGGCCAAGTTCGATGTCATCTGGCGCTTCTTCCGCTTCTTTGCGCTGCTCGACGGCTTCGATCCGCCGGAGGACATGCCGCGCTGCTTCGCGAACACCGTCAACATCCAGAGCTTCTGGCGCGACTGGCACGAGTTCCTCTCCATCTTTCCCATCTTTTTCTTTGTCGCCATCTGGCACGACATTGAACTGCGGCTGCTCTTCTGGGCTCTCTTTATCTGTGTCGGTTTCATTCCGGAAATTATCATCACCGCCTTCTTCGCCTCCAAGTCGAACCCACTCGTGGTGCGCATCAAGCGGCATCGCCTGCTGTGGCGGTCGATGCGCGTTCTCGGCACGCAGCTGTGCTTGATGGAGCTGGCGCTGGCGAACTTGGTCGGGTTTGCAATTGGCACCTCGGGCACAGAAGCCGGGCTGCGTCAGCTGTACAATGAAATCACCACCGCGTATTTGCTGTACACGCCGTTTCTCTTCTTCTGTGCTGCCACCTTGGCGATCCAAGACCGAGACCAGAAGGCGTACGAGGCCGCGCAACTTAAGCTGAAGTACGAACTGCAATAGAAAGGTAAGAGAGAGAGAGAGAGAAGGGGGAGTAGGCAATGTTGCTGTTTTGCGAGATCATGATGTTGGACATGTTCGACAGTATTAGTTAAGTCTCTTGCTTTCGCTGAGTCGTCCGCGAGGCTTCTTATGGGCGGCGTTGCGAGGAGAAGCAACTCCAATTTTTTTTTTCCTGTTTCGTTAGCCGTTGTCAGTAATCGGAAGAAGTTTATCTCTTTTTTCACATAGATGGCATGGTCGGTTATACCAGAGCCGGCCGCTCACTTGTAGTACACCTTGTTGAGTTGCTGTACTATAAGCTTATCTCGGAAAGTACAGTAAAAAAATGGTGTACCTACGTGACGTATTTTGATTTCGTATTGTTTTCTTTTTTTTTTGTGGTTTTCTTGCGTTCTTTTTTTATTTTATTTTCAACAAATTGTTTTGTTTTCACTTTGTTGTGTTTAATGAAAGAGCGCTACATAATTTCTTCTTTCAAGCTCGCAATCTGTCTTTTTTTTTTCTCTCTCGATTAACGTTATGGCTATAAAACTGTTGCAATCGAATGCGAAGCTTGGTTTGCTTCGCTGCCTTTTCTCGTACGTGCGTGGTTGCTGTGTTTGAGCACCTCTTAAATCAAATTTGAATCAGTAGTAGTATTTGACCGGGGAGAGCCTTGCAAACACTTTGTAAAGCTCTTTTAAGTCACCTTCCCTTACTTTTTGCATGCAGCGCCCTTATCTCAATTTTCTTTTTCTGCGAAGTCATAGCACAAACACAGAAGCATCAACTCTGCCAGAAATGGTGTGCAAGGTGCCTTCGTTTCTTTTTTTTCTCTCACCTTTAGAAGATACTACTCTCTCCTTCTGTTTGTTTCCATCTCCTCTTCCCCTTGCAAAAGATTGGAGCGGCTTATCATCCTGTTCATATTCGTTGATTTCTATTCGTCCTATCACTCGTGCGCAGGAAGCGCTCTCTCTCTCTCTTTATCGATACTCAATTCGCTTTTTCGTAAGTTCGTGTTTTCTCGTTGTTCGACGGTATTCACTTTTTTTTGATATCAAAGTAGATTGTAAGATTAAAAACGATGGCGCTTTTCACCCGAAACAACCTTATTATGGTGTGGAACACGTACCACGTGCTCGACTGGATCGTCCTGGTCGTCCTCAACATTGTTGCTTTCTACGTCACCGCCTACGTCCAGCCGCACTGCCGCACGTTTTCGTGGAGCGACGCCACCATCGACTACCCGTCGCACGCGGACACTTTCCCGAACTACTCCCTCGCCCTCATGGTCTTCCTCGCCATCGCATTTTACGTCGTCTTTGTGCTGTACCTCGTGAAGCCGCTGCAACGCCTCGTCGGGGAGCCGATGGAGTGGTACGCGGTCGGCAACGGCGGCTTCTGCGCTGGAGAGGCGTACAACGACCTGGATCGGCAGGACGGCAACTCGAAGCGGATGCGCATTCGCGACATGCAAACCGGGCGTGGGCCCCTCTACCCGTGGCTGCGGGCGCACCTCTGGGCGGTAGGGCTGGAGTTTTGCATCATGGCGGTGCTCAAGGTGTACGCGGGTCGTCTGCGGCCGGACTACCTAGCCCGGCTGAAGGCGGCCGGCTACACCAGCGACATGAAGAAGCTGCCCAGCCCGCAAGAGGACCCGCTCTTCTTCTGCCGACTCATGGACGATCACCCGGCGCTGAAGGAAGGTCGTCTCTCCTTCCCGTCTGGGCACAGCAGCACATCCTTCGCCGTCTTCACCGTCATGTCCTTCTTCTTTGTCGCGTACCTCCGCCCTTTCGCCCGCCAAGCCAGCTTCACGCGCCTCCTCATCTGCCTGTGCCCGCTCATCGTGTCCACCATGTGCGCCGTCAGCCGCACCCGCGACAACAAGCACCACTTTTCGGACATTCTCGGTGGCTCGCTGATCGGCATGGCCTGCGCCTTCATCTCCTTCTACGGCAGCTTCCGCCACGTGGGCGGGGCCGCCGGCATCTACTTTGGACGCACAGCCAACGACGTCGACTACGATCAGCTGCGGGATCCGCTGGACGGCGGAGCTGCGGCGGTGCCCACGTTTGGCGGTGGCAACGCCGGCAGCGGCAGCAACACCAACACTGCCGCGGCGTCCGGTACGTCTGAGTTCGGTGCCGTGCAGGCGCGTGAGGACGGGGAGCTGCGCAAGAGCTCGTCGCCGACGGTGCGGCGCACTCTGGACTCGACGGTGCTGGTGGGCGACTCGCAGCGGGCGTCGCCGGTCGTGACAGAGCGGAGGTTGAACGAGGACCCGGCAGCCGTGCCGTGGATCTAGAAGGAAAGGAAGAAGAACAATTTGAGAGTATTGAAGATGTCATAAGTGTTAGCTGTGAGAAAAGAATGTACCTTTTATTCGGTTTTTTTTTCTGCCATTTAGTGCTTTTTTGTGTCATTTGTCATTCTCTACTCTTCTGCTTTTGTGAAGTGATCAAGTTAATGTTTTTTTTCTTCTTCTTAGTTGCGCCTCAAGTTTTTCTTTGTCGAATCATTGAAATATAATGACTGGTAACGTTTTTTTTTTCCTTTCTGTCCCCAAAAACGCTCTTTTTATCGTAACAACTTCCATTATGGGCTCTTTTTTCAATTAACGAAACGTGCAAACAAGAAATTAGGCTTTTTAGAATTAGCTGATGTCTCTTTCACGCACAGAGTCGGTCAACCTCATCAACTTAGCTGGCTTGTATCGTCGTGTGGTGACGACGAACAGTGTTGCAGCTACCCTTCAGGTTCAATTGATTCAAAGTTGAACAGGAAGCTCGCGTGCTAAATTGATCCCCCTTGTTTCTCACATGACTCAACTCTTCTTCCTTTTGTATCACCCGTCTACAACTCATCTTTTTTATCATGAAAAGAGGGTATTGATTCGCGCCAACGGCCGCTTTTCTTCAAAGAAGTTCCATTCCTCTTTCTTTCCCATATCCCCCTTCACCCTTTGGTAGTGTAATGGCGCAGCTCACTCGCGCTCGGACAGCATGGTGGCTATATCTGGCCATTGTCGTTATTTTTGCGCTGCTTTGTTGGTCTGCCACCGCAGCAGGCAACGTCGACGCAGCAGAGAAACCTTTTGCGGATGTTGACTTCGCTGCGGCGGAGAGCACCCCCACGCCGGCGCCAAGCCAAGAGGTGGAGGTGAACCAGCACGTAGGTCGCATCGCCGCGATCTTCTTCTCCGTATTCGGTAGTGTGTGGCTGATTCTCTGCTTCTTCTTAGCCTATGTGTTCATTTGCATCTGCCCCGATCGGCATACCAAGTGAAGCTGTCCTTCTTAAGTTGCCACAGCGACGTTTTGTTTTTTACTTTTTCATTATGTGAAAAGACACCTTTTTCTTTTTTTTTCTACGAATTTTATTTCTTTTCTTTTTGTTATGTCTCTTTGTTATTATTTGCTTAGTTCACGCCTTTTATCTCTTTCCATGTGACCATTTTTTGTTGATTGTAAAACCTCGACTCAATTGTTTGACTTGCGTGGAATGTATATGGCAGCATGTGATGAGCAGAAGCTAAAAACGAGAGACACCTGTCTCTCCTCATCTATCCCAACCCACTTCGAAGGTCTGAAAGAGAAAACTGCGGTCTCGCGAGCGTGGTGTCTGCTAGAACACTTTTTTCTTACCCATACCCCAACTCTCCCTTTTTCTTTCATCTGCTTCCCTGCTCTACGCGCGCGTACCACCAACATTATCGACTACGGCAACTTCAAAAGATATTACACACCGTTTCACAGTAAAGAGTATTATTTGTTTTTTTTCTCTCATACACACGATGTTCGGTCGTCGCGTCTTTGCCAGCGCGCCGCTGCCACGGCACATGTGGGCCCGCCTGCACATCCAGAATGCCGCACAGGCACAGCGGATGCTGCCCTCGCTGGCGCCGCTCGCCGCCTCGCTGGGCCGCAGCACGAACATTCTGAACGGACAGGCGCTGTCGCAGGCGCGTGACGGGATGGCGTCCGAAACTGGTGCGGCCGCACTCGAAGAACTCCTCGCCTCGCGCTGCATCGCCAGCTCGCCGGCGCTGCTCAACATGATCTTCAGCTGCTCGGGTAAATTTGCCATCAGCGTCAATATGCCACTCGTGAGCTTTTTAACGTTGTGTAAACAAACATTAAGAATAACAGCAGCTGCCCCCCACGCGCTGTAAAAGAAAAAGTGAGCGACTCTCTACTATTTCTCGTTTTCCGTCTCTTGGACGTATTGGCAGTGCGCCAAAAAAAAAAAGTAAAAAAATAAGAAACTAACGGACAGCTGCGACAAAATTTGCTCTTCTTCTGTTTTGTTTTGTTATTTTGTCGTGGCTGTGGTCTTTTATTTCTTCTTCCCTTTGCTTTCTCGCTGATAGTAGCTACAGCTGAGACTCGTTACCCCTTTCAGTAGGACTCATGGTCTGGCATGTGTTTGATTTTCGACCAGGTGCGAGATTTCTTCACACACAATTTTAAGATTTAGAGAACAGTGTATTACTCTTGCTCTAGAATTATAGGATTCTTTTCATTTTTCCTTCGTAGTCTATTGAGTCATGCGCGATATCTACACACACAGGGCTTCTTCAATGTTGTTGTTGTTTGCACTAGTGGTGCGTGTCGAAGCACTGACCTCATTTTATGTGCTCTCTTCCTTTTTTTTTTTTGAAAATTGAATCACAGAGTTGTTTCTCCTACAAAAAGACTTTATCACTTACCATAATTAAGCTGAATAATGCTGTGAAGATTGGGTCTGTTTATTATTGGTTTCACGGTATCGCGTGTCAGGTATAAAAAAAAAAAAGCAAAGAGGCTGCAAGTTTGGCAAGGAAAAAAAATAAACATCGGCCTCAATAGCTTCACACTTTGTTGCTGGTTTGTTGGAAACGCAGGCCTTCTCTTTTTTACTATTGATCCAACAACGTAATGCTTCTGACGCGGTGCTGTGAATGTGTTTCTGTTTGTTCGTTTGTTTGTATCACTTTTTTTTTTGTTTTACACTATATTTATTAAGCTGTTAACAGTAGCTTTCATTTCGACGCGCTTTTTTTTTTCTGGCCAGGCCTTGTATGCAGTTTGTTTCGTGTTACCGAGAAAGGGAAAATTGTGCGCTGGCGTTCTCAAATAGAAGCGCGACGGCTTTAAACACTACTTAATTTCGCTGCGTGTCTCTCATATGACGCTGATTGGGTCATTGGCCTCTGTCGATTCACTCTTTTGATGGTTTTTGCTCCCTTACAATTTTGGGATAAACAGCCAGCTGACTAATCTGTCCCTAAGCGTTTACTATCTCTCTCTTTCTCTCTCTCTCTCTCTCTCTCTCTCTCTCTCCTCATTTCACTTGTTTTACGGATGGTAAAAGTCTTTTGTTTCCGAAACTGCTTGTGTTAGCTTTTTAGAATTGTTTCTGCTCTAGATTCACGCGAAATAAATCTTTAATTCTCTTTCTCCTGTGTTTGTGTTTTTTTTTTTTTTTACTTCCTTAGACCACAGACTTGTATAAATTGTTCTCGTATTTTCGGCGTTACTGCTTGTATATGTGTGTTTGTGTTGGACAGTGAACGTAACAAAGCATGTTGTCCCAACATCACACTTCTCCCTCTTCTGCTCACGCGGTGGCCTCACCGTCGCCCTCGCCGTCGTCGTCGTCGTCGCGCCCGCAGCGAAGAGACGCCGCTCACGCAATGCTGCGCAACGTCGACACCATCTTAGCCGAGGAGCTCCACACCCTCCGACGGCTGCAAGGTTTCTATGAGCAACACACCTTCGACACGCAAGGGCCCTATGCCGATCTCTTTGCGGTGCTGCTGTCCTCGTGCAAACACGTGATCGACATCAACGCGCAGCTGGTCCAGCACATTCGAAGTCAAGAAGAGATGGTGCAGCGGCAGCAGGCGACCTGCGATGTTTTGTGTGGGGAGGCGGCGCAGCACAAATCGGACATCGCCGCCCTCTATGCAGGACTGGCCCGCGTGACAAATGCGATGCACATGCCAGAGGATCAGGCGGCGGTGGTGATGCCGCACTCTGCGACGTCGAGCGCCACGACATCTGCGTCGTCCTCTGCGTCTTCCTCTACAGCGGCAGTGAACAACCACCACTCGAGCACTGGGCAGCGGGGCGATGAGAGAAAGAGTTCTGCAGCTCCACGAACCTCTCACCAGCAGCCACGGCATGACAAGGCGGTGAATGCGGAAGACAGGGAAGATGCCTTTTCTCGTCGTGCATGGGTGCAGGCCGTCGAGCGTCGTCTTGTGTCACTTCAGGAGCAGCTCTCCGCCGCTGTGCATCACAACAATCAGTTCCATCAGCGTCGATCATCTTCCAGGGGTTCATCGACGGCATCGGAGAAGCAGTCCGCACCTTTGGCGGCTGCCACCGCCGCCGCTACTGCTACTGCTGCTGCTGATGTTGCCACGGAGCATGAAAACGCGATGACGGCAGATGCGTTGTGGGCGCACCTGGACAAGTGGAAGTGCGCCATTGAAGACACCTTGGGCGACCGCGTAGACCATCTTGCGCATCAGATGAATACACTGGACAGCGCCGTGCGGCAGCAGCAGCGACGACTGCGATGGATGAGTGGCACCAACGCGGGAGAGAACGGCAGCGCGGCAGCTGATGCCGGCGGCAGTCCCGATACGCGAAGGATAGCGCGGAAGCGACTGGACTTACCGGAGCACAACCTTGAGGCTCCGCCGACTGGAGTCACGCAGTGGCTGCATCGCGAGCTGCAACAGCGCGAGGAGGCGTGGAGGCGCGTCTTGGAGGATGTTCAGGAGGCCTTGATGCCGCCTGTGCACACACAGCTCGCCGATCCCCCTGCGGCCGATTGTGCACAGAGTGCTTCCATGGCCGTTGTCACGACACAAACAGATCGCGCCTCATCTTCTCCTGGCTCGTTCACACCAGCAATGTTGACGGGCCACGCACGTTTTGTCGATACGATCCAGCGTCTTCTTACGTACACCGACACCGCAAAGCGCGACGCCCTCGCTGAGGAGCTAAAGGGGCCGGTGCAGCGGGCAGAGGAGCAACTGCGCGATGTGGTGGCCCGGCTGGAAGTTTTAGAGGTGTACGCGCCGCACCGCTACGCCACGTCGACCCGCCCACCTGTGCTCGGGGTGGAGTTGGAGGACGTTGCAGAGCCGCGCGCCGGCGTGCGTGTGTGCGCCGTCTATCAAGGCTACCTCGCCGATCGCGCCGGGCTGAGCCTGGGTGATGTGATTGCCGGAGTGGGGCAGGAATCCATCCACACCCGCGCGCAGCTGTACGTCGTACTATCTGAGATGACGCGCGACTACAACGCGCAGTGCCGTGTGCAGATCGAGGAGGGCTTCATGCGACACTACGCGGCATCACCTGGAAATGGGCCTGTGGACACTTCTATCCTGACGGAGTTTGAAGTCGTCAAGGATGCAGACCGAGAGGGTGACGGCAGTTCATCTTTCATGGCATCACTGCAGCGGGCACGTGCCGAGGCTGCAAAGGCGGGTCACCGTCTGGGACAGGAGGACGACCTCCGATTTCGCCGCGGCGCCAGTGCGCGCAAATCCGCGTCTGCCTTTAGTTTTCCAAGCGCGCCACAGCACCGCGAATTGTTGGCGCAGTGTCTGCCGTACTTTGAGCTGACGCTGCACGTCATTCGTGATGGGCGGCTGCGCGATGTGACGCTGCTCGTGCCGCCTGCCGACGCACTGCGGTCTGTCATCCAATACTGACAAACCTTTTTTTTTTGCGTGCAAATGTGTGTTTAGATCCTTTTCTCTGCCTTATCGAACTCGTATCGTGATGTCACATGCTTTCCGATCACGACTCGACCGCTGTATTTTTATAGATGAAGCATGTATTTCAATTTTTTGTTGTTGTTGTTGTTCAATTCTTCAACATTGCTCTGGAAAGGCACGTACAGGGAAAGAAAGAGCACTAGTGAGAGTGAAACGAATGCACACAAATTAAAACAGAACAAAGCACTTAAACAGAAAGAAGAAGCTGTTATAATATAATGGCGGTGTCGAAGCACGAGAGTGGAACGACCAATGATGAAAACACTTTCGACGACGCGCAAAACCGTTTTCTGGAAGTTTTGTCTGCATCACCTGCAGATACATGTGTGTGGGGAATTTACAAAAAACAAAGCTCTTTTTTACCTCCCGCTTTGACTTCCCACCCTAATTCCGCTGACCGCATAATTCTCTATGTTTAATTTTTTTGTTTCTGTTGTATCGCTGTTGCTCGTCAACACACCGCAATCAACACAGTTTGGTGTTATTATTTGAACTCTTCTTTCTCTTGATTTATTCTCATAAAGCACAGCTATCGTATTTCGTAGTCTATTTCACTTACACTTTTTTGAACTAAAAAAAAAAGCCGTGATTTGAACAATATTACCTTTTTGAAAAACAATTTTCGTCTTTCAGTTCTTCCAGCCTTTTTTTCATGTACTGTAAGGATACTTTTTGTATGACATTTGCGCGGCTTCTATTCTCGCGTAACCTGTGAGACTGCTGTATTTCGTTTTTTTTTTCTCACTGACCCGTGCTGTCAACGCACAACTTGAACCTCTCTTTCCACTTTTCTCATCTCTGTCAACTCCGCACTTTTCGCAACAAAAACCTCACAACTCTTTATATTTTTTGTCTCCTTCACGTTCAGCCCACTGAAGTGGATTTCTTACCACTCCGTCAGTGTTTCTTTGTGCGTCGCATTTGCTGGTATCGTTGCTGTTGCATTTGCTTGTTTGATTTTTCTCCCCGTTGCGGCGCTCCTTTTTTTTTTTTTTCACTGGTTTGCCCTCTGTTCGCAAGTCTCAAGAACAATTCACGTTTGTTTCTTCTCTTCCGTTTCTTGCCTCAATTTTTCTCTTCATCTATAACTCACCGTTTTTTTTTTTTTTTTGAAGTGTAGAATTTAGCGTGGAGAACTCGACAACAGAAGTCGAACCTGACTATTTTTACTTTATTCAATACAAATCAAGGACTATCTCCTTCTTTTTTTTTTTCGCTCTTGTTACTTCATTTGTTTGGCGCAGTAGTGGGCTCTTTATATTTTTCACCTTTTACATCTCTAACACTAAATAGAGCTTTATACTTGTTAAAGCTGTGCTGTGAATCACGAGCCTTCACTTTTGTTCTCTCTCTTTCTGTATACACTGTGTGCACCGCAGATCGTTCCTATACACTCACGCGCAGAAAACGATCCTCGTGAATTTCTTTCGCAATCGTTCTTCTCTGCACACGTCACTATTATTATCCACTTAAATCGCGTCCACGTATCCTCAGCGCTGTTGAGGGTGTTACTCTTAATTCCTTCATTTCTCTCCCTTTTCGTCTCATAAGCTTTTTTCTCTTTTTTTTTTGTTAATGCGCCGATTTTTTGCCATGAAAACGCCTGTCACCCTTCCCTCTCACGAGGCGGCCGCGAAGGTCGCCTCCGCCACCGCGACGGCTGGACAGCTGCGCGGCCACAGCCACGATCACGGGCACAGCCACGGCGGCCACGGCCACGCGCACAGTCACGGCAGCATCGAGAAGAACATTTCCGGCAAGTACCTCCGCCAGTGCCAGGTCGCCACCCTGGCAGGCGGGGCCACGAATGTGTTCTTCTGCGTCACCAAGCTCTGGATCGGCTCAGCGGGCGGGTCGGTGGCGCTCGTCGCCGACGGCTTCCACGCTTTGACGGATATTCTCGCCGACATCATCTCCTACGGCGCCATCTCGCTCTCCCAGAAGAAGCTGCCGCGGTGCCGCTTCCCCTTTGGCATTGGCCGCCTGGAGACCTCCGGTGCCGTCCTCGTCGCGGCCATTCTCTTCTTCGGTGGTGTGGCCCTGCTCGTGCAGTCGCTGGAGCAGTGCATGTCCGACGTGGCGCAGCTGCTCTCCATCGCAACGCCCACCGGCGGGATTGCGGCGGCGCTGATGCTGAGCGTGCGCAACGCGCTGGCCGCGGCGTCGGGGAACGTGGTGGGCGAGATCGCGGACGGTGACGCACACGGGCACTCGCACGACGCCACCGCGCACGACGCCACCACGACCACAACGACGTCGACCACTGCGGCGCCATCGAGCGCGGCCGTGTCGCACAATGAGAGCCACGGGCACAGCCACGCTGGCGATGGCCACCACGGCCACAGCCACTTCGAGGTGACGCAGTACGACGAGACAACCGGCAAGCAGGTGATCCTGTGGACGATGGTCGGCATCGCGGCCACGTCGGTGGTCATGAAGGAGCTGCTCTTTCGCTGGACACGGCGGGTGGGTCTGCGTGCTGGGTCGCGCGTCGTTGTGGCGAACGCGTACCACCACCGCGCCGACGCGTGGAGCGGTGGTGTAGCGCTGATCGGCGTGGCCGGGCAAGTGGTGGGCATCCCGGGCATCGACGGACTTGCCGGCCTCGCCGTGTCGTTGTCCATCTGCAAGATCGGCTACGGTCTCTTCCGCGATGCCGTGCTGGAGTTCTTCGACTACCAAAACGCCGACGAGGTGAGCGCGATCCGCGAGCAGCTGCAGAAGTTCAACCTGCGCATCGACAAGGGCAGGACGGTGGTGCCCGTCGAAGCAAACTCCGCGGCGTCGGCCAACGCGGCGCTGGCAGCGGGCGGGGCAGCAGCCGCGGTGGCGGCGGCAACATCCCGTTCGCCGTCGCTGTCCTCCTCCGACGACCCGGACGCGGTGGACCGGAAAAAGATTCTCTTCATGAACGTTTTCCTCGTTCGGCACGGACACAAGTATGCCCTGCACGTCACCCTGCTCGTCTACGAGACGGTCACCGCCACGCAGATCCGCGAGGCGACGGACTTGCTGACGGCGCTGGCGCGTGGCAGCCTGCCTGTGCAGGACACCTTCACGACGCTGCTGCTGTGCAGCAACCACACGGAGCCACGCGAGGAGTACCTCGGCAGCGACGGCCCCGAGGAGGAAGGCGGCGACGACGTGGCAGACCCGAAAGCAGAGGAGAAGGGCAACACGAAGCAGAAGCCGAAGAAGGAGGAGTCGAGTAGCAGCAGCGATGGCGAGGCGGCTCTGCACACGGCCGCCACCGGCAACATCATCAACCCGTCCCTCGAGCGCTGCATCGCCTCGCTGGAGGAGTTCCACACCTTTCCCTCCGCCATTCGCTACAACTGGGAGGAGCGCACCATCACCGCGCCGGCGTCGGAGTCGTGCGAGTGCGAGCGCGATGTCGCCAGTGTGGCAGATATGTTCCGCTGCCGCCTCATCGGTGGGGCTCCCGCGACGGAGGGAAAGGAAGTAGAGACGGAAGGCTCGCACGGGCACTCCCACCACGACGGCCACGGGCACCATTCGCACTAGGGAGTGAAAAACAAGCAGAAAGGTGAAGGAAGAAAAACTCACTGCTGGGCGTCAAGCTTTACTTCTGGTCGCATAGTTTGCTCGAGAGCGCGGAAAACTGAAGCGATGACTAATATATATAGTTGCAAACGTAAAACAGGTTTTGTTTTAATTCTGCGTCTGCTCGGCGCATGACGTAGGTGAAGGCAGGTTTATGTCCGTGGTAGACAAGAATTAAGCTTTTTGCATGCGTTCTAACCTTTACTTTGCACATGTGCTTTGCAACGTACTAAACTGTGCTCATTTATTTGTTTGTTTGCGCTTGTAGTTTTTACGTCTAAAAAGATTGTTGAGCCGTACAAGTAGCTTTTCAAACTTGAATCAGAAACAATCTACTGTTGTTTTACTTCTGCTTCTGCTTTTTTTCATTCTTTTTCTCAGCATGACTTTCCTGTCGTTCGTTGAAACGATGGAAAACTGCACGTTGTCTGTTTTTGCTCGTGTTGATACCTTTCGCGCTCCACTTCATCTCTCTCTCTCTTTCTTCTCCCTCAACATCAGCCAAAGTGCCAGTGTTGCGGAGACGCAGGTGAGAAAAAGTGATCTCGTGGTGTAAAAGGTTTTTTTTTTGTGTGTGTGTGTTGAGTAACAGTAGATATTAGAGCTAGTAAAAAAAAAAAGGAAGGATAGCGGTGAGATCACTCGAACTGTTTTTCATTCTCAACTTTAAAAAACGAAACTAATGAAAAAAAAGTCGGCTGGCTTCTTTTCAACATCAGAGTACCACACTAAAGCTGACCGGTTTTTTTTTTTTTTTGGCCTCTCCTTTCCACTATTCTTAATACATTGTTATCCCTGTATTGACGTCACCGTATTGGGAGCGATGTTTATCTCTCCTTTTTACATTTCCGCGTGCGTGTGCCTTTTGCTCTGAAACAAACCCAAGCAACCCAATAATTGAAAAAAAGCGATTATGATTAGGGCTGGACATTTTCATTAGCTTGTTGATATCTAAGCGCGTTGATTCTTGAGATTGGACTAAAAAAAAAAAAAAATGTGAGCACGTTGGGTTTGAAGGACCGAGAATTCAGCGTAATTCGGCCACGGGATCTTCGTTGTGAAACGCTAGCCTCGCTTTGCAACCAAAATCATACAGCAGCCGAAAATGGACTGAGCTGAAGAGTTAACAATATGACTATGGCCTCTGCTGCCCCTAGTTTGTGACTTCTTTTCTTCTTATTATTAATCTTCCTTACTTCTTCTCATTTCTTTTTTTTCTCTGCACTCTTTGTACGTTTTAAATGCATGGCTGTATGTGGTCGCCCATAAAGGAAAATACATAAATTGAAAAGAAGCATTGCAACTAGAAGCTACTTGAACAGCGATTAGCCTCTGCAGCTGCTTCACCGCACTACTGGTCTTTCCTGTGTCATTTCCTTACACAGTTTTTTGCTGCACGTATTTGCCGATTTCACTTCGTCACAGGTGTTTTTTTTATTATTTTTTTTTTTTAGTAACACACAATTTTCCGAGAGGGAAGATAAACATAGAAAATGGACGACGACTTCGACGACTTCTTCAATGAAGGCTTCGAGGAGGAGACGAATGCGCAGACACCGTTCGAGCACCCACCCGTGCTGCTTGGCAGCCCCACCGGTGCCTTTGGTGCTCTCTCGGACTTAGACAGTGGAACTCCCTTCGGCTCCCCTTCTGGCGCCGCGGCTGTCTTCGACCCCGACGCTGAGGAGCTGCCTCCCGCGATTCCCAACGTGCAGGAGTACCTCCCCAATGTGCAGCCGGACGCCTTCCCGGTCGTCGTCGCCGTCCACGCGCAGGCGCGCCTTCCCCTTGGCGTCGACCTCGCCCTGCTAAGCTGCGCCACCCGCAACGTCGAGTACATGCCGAACAACCGCATCCCCTCCGCCACCCTGCGCCTGCACGAGCCGACGGCGGTGGTGATGGTGCACAACTCCGGCGCCCTGAACATCATCGGCGCGGCGAGCGTGAGTGAGGCGCGACAGGCGGCGGAGCTCGCCGCACGTGTGATTCGCAAGGCGCTGAACCTCGACTTCAACTCGCTGAAGTTCCGCGTGCGCTCCATCACGGCGCGGTTTAACATTTGCAGCCCTGTTCGCTTGAACGAGCTGGCCCGCTACCGCTGTGACCCGACCACGTCGATCGGCGTCGCGGCGGTGCAGGGCAGCTACGAGCCGGAGCGGTTCAACGGCTGCGTGCTGCGCTTCATGGGCAAGTCCTCTCGTGGTGATAACCAGTGGAGCGTGAGCTTCTCTGTCTTTGTGACGGGCAAGGTGCAGATGATGGGTGCGCGCAGCATGGATGAGATCCGTTTTGCCTTTAACGCCTTTGTGCCGGTGGTGGCCAAATACATTGGTAACACCGCGACTGCGTGAAAAGGAAAAAATTAAAAACCAGAAAGAAACACACCTGTTGTTGTTGTTGTTGTTGTTATTTTCTGGCTCGCAATGACCTGTTTTTCGAGCGCAGATTGCTGTTTTTTTTTTTTTTTTTAATGTGAAGATAAATCTGTGGTTGTTTTTAATTTGTATGAATTGTATTTGTCTATCTTTTGGCGTTCTGCTCCACCTAAATTTGAAAAACAGAAACTGTGTAATTAAAGTTTCTAATAAGCAGGCAAAAAGTTGTGTCTTGGTAAAAAAAAGAGGTTCTTTGTTTTAGTTTTTTCTTCTGGACGCACACATTGCGCATGTGTTGCTGTGAAGCAATGGTCTGCAAAATGCTCGCTTACCGCGCTTCCATTCCTTTTCAGCTGGACAAGTTTCAGCTGCGGCGCATCCTCTTCCAACCATGTTTTCATCATCTGCTATTATCCATTCAATTTTTTGTTTTGATTACTTTAACACACATGCGCACAGGATTCTTGCTGTATCTATTATTGCTATTACTTTTTTTTTTAGGACCTTGTCTTTTTTTTTAAACTTGCCAACGTTCGGTTTTTCTCAAAAGCATCCATTGCTATTCTACACATTTCGTTTTTCATACACTTCTCAAACAAAAAAAAAATGGCTGACTGGGAGGCAATCGCAAAGCAGTCGGAGGATGTGTTGGCCAAGCCGGACATCAAGGGCTGCCACGCCATCCTTGTGGCGGCCTACGAGGGCGGCAACCACCACCCCGAGATTCTCTGGCGCCTCGCCCGCTCCTACTACGAGATGGCGAAAGAGACGACAGATCCGGCCGTCAGCGAGCCCTACCTGGTGAAGGGCCTGGAGCTGTGCAAGCAGTCCGTCGAGGCCGATCCCAACAACTTCGCCTCCCACAAGTGGCTCGGTATTCTCACCTCGGACCAGAAGGTCAGCACCAAGGAGAAGATCGCCAACGCGTACATCATCCGTGACGAGTTCAAGAAGGCCATCGAGCTGAACCCGCACGATGCCACCTCGCTGCACTGCATGGGCAACTGGTGCTACAACATCATGCAGATCGGTTGGCTGGAGCGCAAGGCGGCGGCGCTCGTCCTCGGCGAGCCTCCGAGCTCCTCGTGGGAGGAGTGCCTCGGCTACCTGCTGCGCTCGGCCGAGGAGGGGGACACGATTCACAACGCCACCATGATTGGCGACGCCTACGCGCAGCAGAGCAAGAAGGACGAGGCCCGCAAGTGGTACCAGAAGGCCATCGACATGCCGGCGGCCACCGAGCTGCAGAAGCGCAACCACGACGCCGCCGCAGCTAAGCTGAAGAAGCTGTAAAACACACACAAAAGAGAAAAAAACGGAGGGAGCACTGTAGCAGAGGAAGCAAAAACAAAGAAATACAGCCTTACAGTCGGCTGCAACACAAGCTTTTTAAAAAAAAAAAAGGCGAAAGGAGGAAGGCAGGGTGTATGGAGGTAAAAGAGGTATCGACGGATTGATAAAGGTGCATGGGAGTTGAGCAGTGCATCTACCGCAGCCACACTCTTTTCTGTCTTGTGCTCTCTCTCTAGGATCTTCCTCTTTTTCTCTTTTTATTCATTGTTCTTGTGTTTGTTGCGCGCTGTAGAAAGAAGGTAGGCTGTATCTTTGACTTCTGACTTTTTGAAAAAAATTCCAAGACAGGGGTCAAAGCGGCACTTCACATGTTTTGTCCTGCCATTTCTTCGTCGTTTTCGCATGCTTCTTTTTTTTGCTTTCTTTTTTTTTTTGCATTCTCTAATGTCATGAAGTCTATTCGTCTCCCTTTATCCCCACTCAAACCGTCCGTTTTTTGTCTCCTGCTTTAGTTTGGTTTCTTTTCGTCGCTTCTTTTTTTTTTTTTCTACACCTTCCATGGCGCCAAGGCGGCTATAGGAAAAACAACCGAACGGCTATCCGAAACGAAAGGCAGAAGGTGAGGGAAGCCGAATTGAATGACTGAATGATTGGTGACTAAGTTCACTGCATTGCGAAACCCCTATTTATGTATGTGAACGCTGGTCTTGTGATGAACTTAGTTGGAAGCCAAGAAAAAAAAAAAGGGAAGACAAAAGGGAAACAAGAAATTCTTTGCTAAAACGCAAGACGCTGTCTTTTTCTTTTCTCCTTGATGAAGCTGGCTGCCACACTACAGCTGTTAGAGAGTTATCAGTCATGTCATGTGAAGGCTGCTGCTCTTTCTTTTTCTCTCTCCTCACTCCTTCCCATCAGTTTCGATGGGTGTTGCGCTCTACCAAGCCGTCTGCGTTATCCACAAGGGAAAAAATTGAAGTGTCTGACGTACTTTCACTTGCAAAGCTGCTGCACGAACTATTTTTTAATTCATGGCGGAAGCAGTGCTATCATTGCATTGTTGAGTTGTTTCCTTGATGTGTATTTTTAATTTCTCTCCAGACTCCTCTTTGATCCCAAAATTGTCTTCTCTTCTTCGAACACTTCACGGTACATGTTTCACATTGCAACAAACAGTCTTGCACAGCATTCCGTTAAAAAAACAGTATATCACTTTTTGTTGTCGTTGCCATTTCTGGTGCCTTTTACTCTTGACGAAAGAGAACAAACGCGCTCTAAACGTAACAGAAAACTTGTTTGCACTTCTACAGAAATCGGAATTGGCGAGAGCTTTCTCATTGGGCCCTCGTCCTTTCAGCATTTTGATCTTTGCCATTTGCAATCATACGTGTTTGCAAAGTACATTTTATCATTTACCTTCTTTTTTTCCCCGATACGTTGCTTCGACTACCAAGTTTATATTTTCTGTATTGGTAGTAAGTGCTCGTTGCTTCTTCCCTTTATTCTCTGTACAATTTAAAAAAGATCACTTGTCGCCATGCAGCTCGCCGAGCACGAGATAGCGGCCGCAGTCCCGCTCCCAGAGGATGTGGAGGCAGCAGGTGCCGAGGACAGCAGCCCTGACCCGCCGAACACCGTCACCGCCGCGACCACCCAATCGGGCTACATCAAATGCGCGTTGTGCAACCAAATTATCGACGACGAGGCGGAGCACGTGCGGGACGAGCACCATCACCTGCAGCACATCCACGAGATGCTCAAGAAGCCGCTGCCACCGCCCACCGCCGCAACGCCGGCGGATCTGCGGGCTGTTGGCACCTTCGCGGTGGCCACGTCGCACGGCGCGGACCGCGGCCCCGAGGCCTTTGCCGTCATGCAGCGGGCCCAGCAGCAGCTGCAGCGTCTTCTGGAGAATGTGCAGGACAGCCGCGGCACCGTGTACGCCTTCGGCAGCGTCGTGTCGATGGGCTGCTGGGACGGTGTCGGGGACGGCGATTTTGCCATGGTGGACCCGGCCTGGTACAGCACCGGTGACGCCACCGTGAAGAACGTTCCTGTGGAGGACGACAACGACGACGATGATGATGATAATAATGATGGTGATGATGATAAATTGAGCGAAGGGGAAAAGAAGGAAATGGAGAAGGAGAAGGCAGACCACCCGAAGAGCCCTTCCATCGAGTCCTCGACGCCTGTTCTGATTGACGATGACGAAGATGAAGACGACATGGAAACGAAGAGTCGCCGTGGCTCCGGCAGCGGCAGAGACGCAGAGGCGGCGGCGCAGACGACCGTTGATGATGATGGCGATGCCGGCCACCCTCCTCCCCAGCACCACTGGGATGTCAACGAGGTAGTGCACGTCATCTCCGAGACCGATGCCGGCCAGATGAACGCACACGCGTTGTCCTCGGAGAAGGAGAAGCGGTTGATCCGCGGCGTGACGTCCCGCCTGCGCGACGCCGGCTTTCGCTTCGAGGAACTGGACCCTGTCCTGCACACCCGCATCCCCGTGGTGCGGCGAAAGCGGCCCACCCACGACCCCCTCAACCTGCGCGCGATGCAGCAGGATCATCTTATTCGCGTCTCCTTCGACCGGTCCGACAGCGAGGCGCAGTTCCGCAGCAGTCGCCTCCCCGCGCTGCTCTCCACCTACCACGCACGCGATGTCACGGACAGCGCGGCGGAGCGGCGGCATCAGATCACGCTTGCCGTGCCGGACAGCACCGACGCGGTGCACCTTATGAGCCGACGGGAGCGCATTCCCGGGGTGCGCAAATCTTGGGTGGCCGCCCAGCGAACGGCGGAGATTTTTGCCATCGACTTCGACCTGTCCTGCCGCTTCCATGGCATCCGCAACAGCTGGCTGCTGCGCCGCTACCTTTCCCAGGATGCGGTGTTCCGCATGGGCAACGTCTTTCTGAAGCGGTGGAGCAAGGCGTCGGGCATCAACAACTCCCGCACCGGCTTCCTCACATCGTACGCGGTATCGGTGCTGTGGGTGTACTTCCTGCTGCGGCGCGGTGTGGCGGCGTTTGTAGACCCCAGCACCGTGCCCGTGCTGCCGGACCCGGCGGAGCAGACGGCGGTGTCCTACATTCCCCTGTGGCCCGACGAGACGAGCGAGGAGGCGGACGCGGCACGCACCACGCGCCTCGGCACCCTCCTGCGCGACTTCTTCTACTTCTACGGCGCGGAGTTCGACTGGGCAACGCAGGTGGTATCGATTCGACAGCCCTGCCCCACCAGCGCGGAGGCGCGCACCAAGGCGGATCTGAACTGGCTCGCCGACGACACGGTGAGCCTGCTGCTGCGGGAGCGCTGCTACCACATCTGCTCCATCGAGGATGTCTACGAGGACGACCTCGACCTTGGGCGGCACCTCACACCGGACAAGGCCGCCTGGGTGCGGCTGCAGTTCCGCCTCGCGTACCAGCACTGCAGCGGCGGCGGTGGCGGTGGCACTGATGGGGATGCGAAGGCACACCTGATGCGCATTCTCGACGACCCGCGGCAGCGTGCCCATGACGTGCTGAAGGCGCGTGTCTTCGAGACTCTTCTCCTCGACACCGACGACGCCGAGGGCACCATCGAGGACCTCGCGCCAGCGCTGTGCCTGGAGGACGACGCGACGCTGGGCGAAGACCCGGCCTACCTGCTCAGCGCCTACGAGCTCAGCAACCGCCTCTCCGACCTGTGGTACGACGAGGAGCAGCTCGCACTCGACCTCGCCAACCACCGCCGCTACGATCGCCGCGCAAATCTGTACGTCGCGCCGGTGAACCCGGTGGAGAACGGCGACTGGGCTGCCGTGTGTGCGGACCCGCTGCCGATGGACGATGACGCCGTGGCGTCGATGGGCGAGCGCGTGGTGCGGCTGGAGCCGCCCGGGATGTCGCGCGGTCGTGACGGGCCGCGCGGAGCACCGAAGCGGCAGCGCATGCTGCACCTCACGAAGGCGCGCAACGCGTATGCTGAGCAGTCGCGTGCCTTCAAGGCAGGCGCTTCAGGAGCGAAGGCGCTGGCGCAGGCAACTTTTCTGGGGCTGCCGCTGCCCAAGTCCGCGAAGGGCGCGGTCTACCCGCACTGCTTCTTTCCGCTGCAGCAGCACCGCCTCTTCCCCTCGTACGACGCACGGGCAGTGTTCCTTCAGTGCCTTGAGGACATCGCGTGGGAGGTGGCGCGGCTGCACGAGAACATCGACCCCGACGCGCGCGCCATCCTGGCAAGCCGCGAGCGCCTTCTCGAGCACGCCACAGCACGGCTTCACTTCATCGCGGCGGTGTTGCCGCACTACGCGGAGGTGCTGCGGTTTGCGATCGTGGACAGCTCCGACTATTTACACTTCGAGCGGTACGACAATGCGTCGCTGCTGGTGGCCTCGCCTCTGCTGCGGCACATCGTCGGTGCGGGAGGCAGTTCTGCAGAGGCGCCGGCGCCTGCAGTGTCCGCGGCTTCGCAGCACCGCGGCGGACCGCCTGCGCAACGCGATAGGAAGAGGGAGGAAAAGGGTGTTGGAAGGACGGACGGGCGGCGTGAGCCAAAGAAAGCTCCTCCTCCACCCTCTGCTGCTAATTCAGCAGCAGCAGGCCCTGTCAAGATGAACGCGAAAGGGAAGAAGACGGGGACGTGCAACGAGTGCAAGCGCGCGAAGGTGGACATCTACCCAGCACTCGATCCGAAGCGGGATTCTGGCTACTACTGCGCCGCGTGCTGGGAAAAGTACTAGATCAGCACATGGAAGAAATGCAAACTCTTTTTGGAGTTTCTTGAGTGACCGTTTTTTTTTTTTTTTCTGTAATCGATGCATCCGTCTGGTTGTTCCGCCTCTGTTGTCATCGTAACGAACTAAAACAAAGCTAACTACTTTCTCTGAAAATTAGATAATTGCGGCATGCGCCTTGTCCGTTGTTCGCTTAGAAGCGGAGCTCTAGAAATTACGTCCATTTCAGAAAACTTTTTTTTTGTAGCGTGAAATAGGTTTTTTTTTTCCCCAGAACAGCACCCTACGCGTGTTAGAAAAGAAAAAGGCAACCGCCGATCGTGCGGTACAAAGGACTAAAGTTAATCTTCCGTACCTGCTCTTGCCTTCCCACTTTCGCTCTCCACCCTGCTACCTCATTTTTTCTTCGATACTTTACTTTACATTTTTATGTTCTTCCTCGCAATAGTGATTGCTTCGTTGTTTTCACTGATTTATTGCTTTCTCTCTTTGCTCTATCTCACTTTTTCTTTTCTTCACGTATACCTCCGAGTATTTGTTTCATTGCTAACACACACTTTCATATATATCTCACTTCTGTACCCTGCTTTCTTTTTCAGTTGTTTTTCTCTCTATTAACGCTTTTTTCCCCCTTTCCGTTCTACACCCCCTATCTGGCTAACCGCCCCATAAAGATACAAACACAGTTCAAGAACGCTGCCAAAAACGGAAAAATGATGCGCCGTAACTCGTTCATGTTCCTGGTGGTGGTCGCCGCGCTGCTCGCGCTGACCTACTGCCCGACTGCCCTGGCCAACCACCTGTACGGCATCTCCGACATCGTCGCGGCCGACCAGTACAAGCACTTCAAGCACACCAACGGCAAGAAGTTCGGGCAGAGCGCTGCCGAGGGCCCGCGCTTCGACGCCTTCCGCTCGAACATGCGCACGGCTGTCTTCCTCAACGCGCAGAACCCGCACGCGCACTACGACGTCTCCGGCGCCTTCGCGGACCTCACCCCGCAGGAGTTCGCCGCGCAGTACCTCAACGCCGACTACTACCAGCAGCAGCGCAAGGTGCACCAGGCGCGCGACAAGGTGTTTGCTGGCCAGCGCACCGCGGCGACGAAGGCGGACTGGCGCGAGCAGGGTGCCGTGACGCCGGTGAAGAACCAAGGCAGCTGCGGCTCCTGCTGGGCCTTCTCGGCCATCGGCAACATCGAGGGCCAGTGGGCCGCCGCGGGCCACCCGCTGGTGCGCCTGTCGGAGCAGATGCTCGTGTCGTGCGACACCGTCGATGAGGCGTGCAACGGCGGCCTGATGGACCAGGCGTGGGACTGGATCGTTGCGAACAACAGCGGGGAGGTGTTCACGGAGGACAGCTACCCCTACACCTCCGGCTCTGGCGCGGCCGGCTCGTGCAAGTCCGGCGGCACCGTCGGCGCCACCATCAGCGGCCACGTCGCCCTCGAGGAGGATGAGGAGGCGATTGCGGCGTGGCTGGTCGAGCACGGCCCCATCGCGATTGCGGTGGACGCGTCGACCTGGCAGCTGTACTTTGGCGGCGTCGTCTCGAACTGCTTCTCGCAGCAGCTGAACCACGGCGTGCTGCTCGTCGGCTTCAACAACGAGGCGAACCCGCCGTACTGGATCGTGAAGAACTCGTGGGGCACGTCGTGGGGTGAGAGCGGCTACATCCGCATCGCGAAGGGGTCGAACCAGTGCATGATGAAGGAGTACGCCGTGTCCGCGCAGGTCAGCGGCCCGACCTCGCCGCCGCCGCCGCCGACGTCGTCCGGTGCGCCGACGTCCACCCCGGCGCCGTCGCCGAGCACGCAGGCCGTGATCCAGCGCAGCTGCTACAACAGCGGGTGCTCGCTGATGTGCACCAACACGACGTACGAGACGGGCGTCTGCCTCAAGGCGGCGAACGGCGGCTCTGCCGTCCTCACGTGCAACGACAAGGAGGTGTCGGAGCAGGTGTACAAGTCGGACGACTGCAGCGGCACGGCGCACGTCGCCAGCATGCCGGTGGGCCAGTGCCTCCAGAGCTACCTCGGCTACTTCGAGAACATCTGCGGTGACGCGGCGCAGGCGCGCGGCGGTCACTCGTGGTTGGACATCCTGAAGCCGCACATCCTCGGCCAGCCCCGCCTGCCGCGCGAGGCGCAGGAGTGAGGAGCTGAACAAGAAAGAAGCTGTGAAGTAGGACAAGCGAGCAACCGAAAATGTAAGTAACAGCCGAAAAAAAAAATGCTTTGCTTTTGCTATCATCCTCTTCGTGTTTCAAAGGTGATTTTGGGTGTGCGCGTTATGAGGCGCTTCTCTCGTGTTCTTTGTCTGCGTCTGTGCCTGCGTCTGTGCCTGCGTTGGTCGCTGCCCTCTTTTTTTATATCCCCGGCAGCGCCAATTGAGTACACGCAGAAAGGGAGAGTACTCACCGCACTGTCTTTTTCTCTTTTCAAGAAAAAAAAATATGCTTCAACGACTCCCTAACTATTTCTTTTAGTTTATAACGTCAAATACAAGTCAAACAGAAAAAAAACAACGCGCCTCGGTAACGCTGCTAGCACCCTCTCCGTCTCTCTTCTTTTTTTTTTTTGCTTTGTAAACACTCGCAGCTTTAAATGACTTTTTGGTTGTACCTTTCTTTTTTTTTTCTCCTATTATGAATGCTGTTTTGATTTCTCCTTTTTTTTCCCATGGACTTTGAAGCGCAACGGCAGACAAGCGTGCTCCTTCCAAAAGCCGCAATGACTTTTTCCGTATTCGCTTTCTGCGCGGTTTAGTTGTGTCCGCTTGTGTGTTCGCTGCGCTCGCGAGTCTCAGCGCGTGTTATATAAACGGTAAAATTGTATTGAAATGTGCCAAAAAAAAAAAAAGAAAAGAAAACTTTTGGCATTTCAGTGCAGGCTTCACATGGTTGAGAGAAGTCAGCGCACGAAGGATTCTGCGTTGTGAAGAAGCGTCGCCCTGTCCGCACGCTGGTATTTGGCAAGCTGTCACTACACTCGCTCTGTTTGATACGCTTTTTGTGGAGAAAAAAAAAAGGAATGAACAATTCTGCGCAATATGCTGCGAGCGTGCGCGTTGCTAATTCTTAATATATTTTTTACCCCCCTCCTTGCGTCCTTTCCTTTTTTGCAAAACTCACCTTTCCTCTTTCGACCAAGAGGTGTCGCGCTGGCTGCCTGGCCCAGGGCCCATGGGCAACCCCGCACAGCCCCATCCCGCGGAAACGAAGGCCGGGCTTCAAAAAGGGCCGAAGGAAAGCGGAGGCTGGAAGGGTGAAGAGCAAACGCAGTTGAGAGGAAATTAAAACCCGCATTCACATTTTTCAATCGCGTCGACGCATCCTTGCGGGAGGGTATTTTCGTGTCACCGCCCCACCTTTCATCGCCGTTCAACCAACTAAAACACGGACTTTTTTGATTTTCTATTTTTACTTTTATGTCTGTTTGATCCTGGTAGTTGCAAATCGATAGCTAGTTGATGAAGAGAAAAATAGGGTTACACGAAGAGCGTGCTCAATAAGAAGCTGGGCAGGCACCACAGCAGCGCCGGCAGCACGTGGTAGGACTCCACCGGGTGCACCACTATCCACGACACCGCCACCATCGCCCCAAGGCTGGCGACGGCGCTGGCGTAGCTGACGCAGCGGTACCGGCTCTTCAGCAGCGGCGGCGTGACAGTGGCGCAGCACAGCAGCACCAGCAGCCCCGCCTCGGCCACGTAGTTGCGCAGATCCACCGTCGCGACATCGTCGTGCGTGTGCGACACGACGACGTTGCGCAGTGCGAAGAAGGGGTGCAGTTGGATGAGGTACAGCGTGGCGTACAGCATCCCCGGCACGTGGTGCGCGTGCCACTCCTCCACCTCCAGCGGCACCCGTGTCGAGGCGACGTCGGGCGGAAAGACGACCTCCACAACGTCCGGATCGCTCCTTGGCGAGTCGATGCTGAGCGGGTTGCCGGCCTTCTCCTCGCGTCGCACCTGGACGAGGCGGAAGCTCGGAAGCACAAGAAACAGCAACAGCCACAGCATCGCGCGCACGGCGAGCTCCAACTGGCAGAGGAGACACACCACGTACAAGCCGGCAACCGCGACGGGGAAGAGCAACGTGAAGGCGCGGCGGCGACGCGCGGTGCTAAAGAGGAGCGAACACCGGCCCACCTTCGACTTGACGTGCCGCGCCAGGTCGCCAATCACCACGAGCGCCATCGCAGCGTTCGTGCCGACCGTCACAGGGCCAACCGAAAGAAAGAAAAACATCGAAGTAAAGACACAGAGCTGCACGGGGGCGGTGAGGGTGGGCGTGGTATACCGCAGTTGCGGATAGCTTTCCCACTGCCACGGATAGACGGCGCTGTAGAAGTCGCGCTGTCCCGTGCACACCAGGTACACCTCGAGCGCCGTCGCGTAGCCGCACGTGCAGCTGTAAAAAAAGGCAAGAAAGACCGGCACGGTGCACTCCTTCGGGAACGCCCAGCGCACCGTCGACGCGAGGCGCCACAGCCGCCCACCCTTCGTCGTCCACTTCAGCGCCAGCATGTCCACCGCGTCCACCGCCTGCGGCCACAGCCCGGCCAGTAGCACGTAGCTGTACAGCGCCACGACCGCCCAGGGCCACATGTGCTGCTGCCACAGCAGCCGCCCAACCATGCTGACGCGCGAGACGACGCCCGGCGGTAGGGGCAACTGCGCCATCGTGTTCGCATCGAGACGGCGTCCCCCGGGCTCATCGTCGTCGTCGTCGAACGGCGCAGCGCTGCTCACTGCGGGTGCCAGCGACGCGGAGAACATGTGGAGCGCGCCGAGGGTGACGGCGCACGGCTCACCGAGGATGCCGTCGTGCGACGTCGTGTACGTGCAGACGGCGCGGTCGAGGGTGTTGAAGAAGGAGACAACGTATTGGCTCCGCCAATAAACGGGGTACGTCGTCGTCGACTCAATCTGCAGGTCCATCTCGCCCGAAGTGATCGAGATGAGATGTGGCACGTGGCCACGCTGCCGCCGTAGCCGCTGGAGCGCCACGCACTCGGAAGGCATCTCACTGCACGCCTCCATCAGCATCTCACTGGACAGCCCTTTGACTTCCATTTTTGAAGCATTTCGAAGCGCTGCGGGTTGTGGAGCTGCGGCCGCAGGGTGTGCACGTGGTGTGGCGGCGGGGCGGCGCTCCGCCAGAGCGAGTGTGCGGTACACCGCAGCCATCGGAGAATCCAGTAAGAGCGGAGGGAAGCGAGCGGGTGAGTTGAAGGTGAGCACGCCACCCAGCACGATGGACGGGTCCAGCAGCTGTGCCGCCAACCGCGCCACCACGCCGCCCATCGAGTGCGCCACAAACCACACGTGGTGCGACGTGTTCCGCCCTCCCCCGCCCTCTCCGGCCATCGCGGCTGTCTGTGTGCGCCGCATAGCCTGCAGCACGACGGCCTCAACGACGTCCGCGACGTAGTCCGCCTGCAGGCTGACAAGGCGGCCACGGTGCACGTTCGCCTGCTCCGCCCACTCAAAGGCGTAGGTGTCGCTCCGCACCCCCAGCATCCTGCCGGTGTACTGCGCCGCACAGCTCCAGAACTCGCCCTGCCTGTGACTGCCGGCGTTGCCGTGAAGAAAAAAGATGTGGAGGTGAACAGGCGGACCGGCCGGGGTGGCCGACAACTCCGCGCCGGGGTCGGGCAGCGCGCTCCACATGCACTCAGTCCTCTCGAGGCCGTAGTCGGCGGTTGCCGCGTCCTGGCCGGACGTGCGCGTGAAGGTCAACTTCACATTGTCGACGGCGAGCTCGTCGCGGGTCTGGATGGCCGTCAGGCGCAGCTTCGGCGTCGCCGCAAACGACTTTGGGAGCGCGCTGGAGTTCCACAGCACCTCGGAGAAGAAGTGCAGGGCGTTGAAGTCGTGCCGCGGGGTGCGGTAGCGGGAGCGGATGTCGACGATGTAGCACGCCGTGGAGAAGAGGGTCACGACGCAGACGCACTGAAAGAGGAAGATGAGCGTACGATGGACACTTTGGTGTCGTGCACATCGATAAACCGTAGCCTTCAGCATCTACCCCGCCAGTGGCATAGTTTGCTGGACTAGAATTATGTGTATTACCGCCTTGCCTTTAACTTTGAATTAGAGAATAAAGTCAGCTGTTTTAAAGCAATGCTGCCGGTGTCGCGCAGCCAAATAGGTATAGGAAAAACAAATTGAAGACAGCCAATGCGGATTCCTCCTGATTGCTTTTGCAAAAAGCTGCCAGATTAAAGAGTGGTTAACAAGAGATGAAAGGAAAAAAAAAAAAGCGGAAGGAGATTAAAGAAGGGAGAATAAAAAGGAGAGACGAAGATTAAACGGCGAAGCAACGGACAAGAATCCATGACGCTCACGTTTTTGCGCTCGCTTCCACATAAATTTGCATATTTTTCAAAAAAAGCACTTCAGTGCATTGTTGTGCGCCTCCAGAAAGCAAACAAAAGACAAAGTTGAAAGAAAGATTCACGAGCAGCCCGCTGTAAACCATACCAACTTTAAGTGAACGCTTCTATACGCAGATAAAAGGTAAGGAAAGAAGAAAAAAGCTTGCGTGTTATTTTCATTATTGTTATTGCTGTTGACACGCTTACGCGTTACTGTAGATGAGCGTTGTTTAAGTCCTCTGCTAATGGGAACTGTTAACGTGGACCTCGGGCTCTCAAGGTCACTATCACTTAGTACAGATGGAAGCCAAATCTACAACACCAGCAAAAGGACAAAAAAAAAACTGAACGCAGACAAGAAGGCCTTCTCTTGTATTCTCCCTTCCTACGCGCTACAAGGCACCTTGCGCGTTGCGGCGTCTCAACAGAACAAAACGGAACTTGAACATCTTAAATGTAAAAAAAAAAAATAAGAGTCCGCTAGCCTTTTTTCTGCATTCGCTGACGTTTCAAGAGAACAAAAAATTGCTCTACATTTCAGAATCAGAGAAGCCACTTGCTCAGATGGTGAACGACACAAAAGCCGAATTTAAAAAGATTATTGGGAGAAAACATTCAGAGAAAGCTGAGTTGATAGTCAACACAGCTACGCGCGTAGCAACAATCGCGTTTGTATAAGGTGACTGATGTCGTTGGGAACTAGTTCATTCAATCCCATTCGATATTCGCTTTCCTTCCTCTCTTTTTCTTCATCCACAGCACCCCCTGACTGGAAAAAAAAACAAGACAAGGAACTTTTTTTTTTGCTCTTCCAAAAATGAAATGCACTCGAATGCTAAAAAAAAAAAAAAAAGAACGAAGAAGCTGGGATTTGCTGAAGAAGTGATAAAAGAAACGAGGACTTAACTCTGCTGCCTTTTTTTTTTTTCTGATGTGTGTTTGCCTTACGCAGTCTTCTTATCCGAGTACGTCACGTAAAGAAACTTGTCCGTGTCCTTGTAGCCGTCGTACACCTCCATG
>JASAOP010002535.1:0-30716 GCA_030849055.1 Crithidia thermophila | reverse complement strand
TCTTGGGTGACGGAGCACAGACCAAGAAAAAGAGAGCACAATGCGCAATACGCTTGAAAAAAGAAGCACGTTTTAAAATGGATAATTGAAGAAGACTGAAAGTGTAAATAACGCGAAGAAAGCAACGATACAGAATAAGAAAACTCAACGGATAAGACTGAGAAGAAGGTGGGAGCTATGTGTCACAAATTAAGACAAATGTTTTGAACTACAAGATTGAAGACTGTTTCTCTGTTTAGAAAAAAAAAAAAAGCTGTCGCTGAAACAACTGCAGCCAAAAAAAAAACGAAGAATAAGTGGTCGCTACAAAAGACTAATTACGTTGCAAGGAATGAAGCGTTTGTACTATGTGTTGTAACCCGAAAATGCTGCTTCTCAACACCAATAAAATAAAAGAAAGAAAAAAGAAGAAGGAGAGAGAGAGAGATGAAAGGCAAGGTATACGCAAAGAAATATAATTATATTTTTTTTTTGGTTTTTCCTTTTTGCTTGGATTTGCAGAGTTCAATTTTTCGCAAATTAGCCTTCTCCAAGCCAATCAACTTCACGAACACAATTTCTACTTTACAGATAAACTGATGTCGATGATACCTTTTTGTTTTAACACATTCACAGATAAGAGAAAAGAATAGAGTTAAAAGATAACAAGGAAGCCATCCTATCAGGGGGTGGCATCCGGAGAGAAGAGAATGGTGGAGAGGTAGGCTTTTTCCCGCTCCGCTGCCTCGCGTGCCTCGCGGTGCACCGCCTGCGACGCGGACCGCAGTGCGACCATCGACGGAAACAAAGTACCAGTCGCCTCCCCTTCCTCGACGCCTGCCCCTCGCTCTTCATCAGCCTCATCAGTATCACCACCACCGCAGCTGCTGCGTCCTCTTCGTGGTGGCGTTCTCACCTCGCAGGCGGGGTGTAAGGTGTTGCGTAGTTGCTCCGCCGCGCTCGTCAGCGTGTGCCTCCCGACCTTGCCCTGCCTTCCGCTCAGCTCCGTGAGTCGGATGGCGTCCGCCGCCAGCTGTGCCGCCGCTTGCTGCAGTCGTTGCAGGGCGTCTGTCGGGTACGCCTCCACGTCTCTCCTCCCCTCGTTGTCATCATAGGCGTCCGCTGACAGGACCCTTACGGACTGTTTCGCAACTGCGGCGGATGAAGGAGGGCCACCATCCTGCCTGCGGCTCCAGGGTTGTTGCCATTCCGCCCCTCCTCGTCCAGTCTCCGCATCGTTTTCACGTGTGTACGCCTCTTCCTGCGAATACGTCGATGGTCGAGCGAGAGGTGCGGTGCGCCACGACGAGTAGTCGCCACTGCCGCCCTGCCCTCCTGCTGCGCGCTTCTGTGTGAAGGCAACGTGCGGGGCGGCGGAAGGGGCGGTGGACGGCGACAAGGAGGATGCGATCACCGAAACGTTCGCCCCCAACATGTTCCTCCCTCCAACTTTCTCCTCATCATCATTACCGCTACCGCTGCTGCCACTGTCGTTGGCATATTTTGTCATGCGTTGGTGGTTGGTTTCGTGAAAAGAGAAGTCGTGTGGGTGATCCTCGACGGCGGTGACCGACGCAGTGGCCGCCGACGAAGGGGCAACGTGAATGTCAAAGAGAGGAGCTGCACCAGCACCGTGTCCAGACGACTTCGTCCAGCTCTCGAGGGGCGTGCGATTCCCCTTGCCGCCAGTACCTTGCACAGCACGCGAAAGCAAAGCCGCCAGCTGCGCCGGCACCGCGGAGGCCGCAGGCGAGTCGCGACCCGTGCCTATTGCAGGCAGTGGAGAGCGCTGGAGACCTGCCGGGTACGGACTGCGCAGTCGACGCTCGGACAGCGACGGAAGGGAGAGGGCCGTGTCGTGCAGGCTTTCGATGGGGCTGACAGGAGCCGGGGTGGCGGAGCGCAGCAGCGCAGCGTCGTCCAGCCACTCCGCACTTCCCTTCCCGCTGTTCTGGTAAGAATCGCCTTGTTCATAGACCTTCCAGTTCGTATCATATGTTTCGCCTGCTTTGCCGTTGCTGTCTCCCTCGACAGTATGCCAGTCAGACACGCCGCTGCGGAGAGTGCGGTGCTCCGTGTGTTGGTCTGGCAGCCGAGTTCTCGGTGCTAGGTGCTGCTGCAGGGGTGTCGACGCATCTGCGCTTTCTGTGGAAACGTGCAACGTGCGGCTCGCTCGTGCATGCGGCTGCTCCTGCTGCTGCCTCGCAGAATGTACGGATGTGAAACTCGCTGCCGCCATCCTACCCGCTCCCTGCTGCCGATACGCGGCCAGCTCCCTCTCCAACTCCGTCACCCGCTCCAGCATAGCTGACTTTGCCGTCTGTTCCTGCACAAGCTGGTCGTGCCAACGCGTGCTGCGTTGCTGTGCTGAGGCGTAGGCGCGGCCGCACCGCAGCAGCAGCCGCTGCAGAATGCGCTGCGCCTGCCGCACGTAACGTCGTGTTGGGTCATTCGCCGTGTCTGCGCGAATGGCGTCGCTTTGATCCTCTGAGACAACGTTGTTGCTGTCCTCTACACCAGCGCGAGATTGGTTCGCTAAGGCAAATGATTCGTCCTCGCCCTCATCGCCCTCCAACTCCGCCCCAACCATGCTCGAGTGCAACACGGAGGCCTCGTGCGTGCGCTGCCGCCACTGCAGCAGCTGCTTTTCCAGCCACGTCACCTTCTCCTCGGAGCGCATCAGTTGCTCGAAGATGAGGGAGTTGGTCGAGGCGAAGGCTGCGCTTGCGTCGGGCAGCGAGGACAGCACAACTCCGTCATAGGAAGGGTCGCGGCTGGGTGCGTGCAGGGTAGGCTGCGCTGTCGCGATGGTCTGCATGAGCTGGGTCAGCTGCTCGATGTCGTGGGAGTGCTGCTCGGCGAGTGTGGTGAGGCTGCGTAGGGAGGCTTCTTCCGCCGCCTTCCACGTTTGCACGTCGCGTCGCATCTCTTCATAAAGCGTCACGAACTGCTCACAGTATGGTGCCAGGTACTTCACCAAGGCAGCGTCGGGTAGGTCAGAGGATGTGGCGGCACCTTCCCGGCGCGCAGCTTCCTCGCTTGCAAGGCGAGTCGAAGCGCCTTTCCCGTCCTGTACGTTCGTCAAGCCAGGTGTGTCGTACTGCAGTGTCTGTGGCGCGCATACAGGGCTCTCCTCGTCGTCTACCGGCAGCGTTGGCAGCTGCGACATCTCACGACAGACGCGGTGGCGGCTCAACGCATCTGCAGCAGAAGAAGCAGCAGCAGTAGTGTTGCTGTCTGCGTTAAGCCCAAGACGCACACCGGTGTACATCACCGACGGCGGCGATTCAGCCTTCCGCGGCGGCGTGCGCAGCGGCGCAGCATCGGCCTGATGCACGTGCAGCTCCGGAATTACTTCTGTGGTGTCGACGTCATTTGGAATCGCGTTCGTCTCCTCAGCTTCCGCCTCGCGATGCGCAGTAGAGTCGAGCTCTGCACTTTCCTCCACGTTGTCAACACCAGCCTCAGCCTCCGCTGCACCAACAGAAATGTCTTGGCTGTCAGGAGAAAACTCCGTCTCCAAAATGTGTCGGAAGCGGCGCAAGCGGCTCTCCTCTGCGTCCACCGCACCCTGCGCACACAGTTGTGCAATGGACTTCCCTCTCAAGGCTGTGTTGTCAGTCCTGCGCTCACGCTGCGTCACGTCTGGGACTCCATCCTCACCTGTCAAGTCCAACTTGTGCGATGGCGTATGAACCAGATCTTCCGAAACACTCTTTCCTCGCAGAGGCGTAGCTCCTCTCTGCTGTTCTGCGATGCCAGCGCTTTCCTTGGACGGCGGTGGCTTGCCTTCTACGTCCCCGTCGTGGAGAGAAGACGCTGGGTGAGGTGTCGCCACCTTCCCACTGGTCTTCCCGCGGCGGCGCAGCATCATTGCAGTGAAGTCCTCTTCCATTGCCGTCACCTCAATGCTCAGCGGGTCGGCTCTCGCAGCGGCTGATGCCCGTCCCGCTTGCATAGCACTGCTGCTTGACGGCATCGGATGAATCGCTTCTGGAGGTATGACAGCATGCGGGCCTTCACAATGGTTAACAGCTAGGAGCGTTGAATCGTGCACTTCGCGCTGGGCAGTCGATGGTGAAGAACGCCTTGCCTGAGCGTCGTCCACGAAGTTGTCGTGTCTACCGCCCCCGGCCGCCGCTGCGGATCGTTCGCGCTGACCTGTCTGCATGGTGAGGACGCGGCGCTCTGCCATGAGGTCGCTTAAGGCCACAGCGTAGCGTTGCAAGACGCAGCGGGCTGCGAAGGCGTTTTCCTCCGTCTTCTCGTGTCGCCTCGTCACCGTTGTCGAGGTGACCCGCTGCGTCGCGGCAGCACTGCTTTGTTGAACCGGCTGCTGCAGTGCGGACAAGTCAGCCCACGCATTGGCGCCTTTCAGCACCTCGGCGTTCATGTCGTCCATCGCTGCCTCGGCGACGACAGTAAAAATGGGCACCACAAGGGTAGAGGATTCGCGTGCGCTGGCCACAATCTGCGCAGATGTCGCATCCAGCAAGCACAGCGATCTTCTCCTCTCCTCCTGCGGCTGCTCCTGATAGCGCGTAAGGTGCGTGAGACAGGTGTGGGTGAGGGAGGCGAGACTGTAGCGGTTGTGCCACGGCATCTGAAGAACCTCCTCCGCTGAATACTCAGCACTAGCGGTATTATGCGAATGTAATGATCTTTGTGGCCCGCCATCGGCTTGTCGCGCTTCGGCTGGTGGGTCGTACGGCTCGTACCCGCAGGCAGGGCTGGGTCCAGCCAGATCCCACAGCTTCCATATCCCCACCGGGGCGTCAAGAGAAGAAGAGTCTGCCTCAACGCCTCCTCCACCACCGCGTGGACTTGGCGAGTGGCTCTCGTCTCCTCCATCCTGCACATCGCTGACCAGCACGGTTACGCACACGTGGCTGGTTTTCTCCTCATGCACCAGTCCAGCCGGTCGGAGGGGCGGCATCGGCTGGCGTGGTGGAATGCTCTCAAGATCTGCCGCCTCTTCGCTTAGCGACGGCCGCCACGAAACCGATGAGCTCAGCGCCGCGTGGAGCACCTGCAGGGCCTCCGCTGGTGACGCCACACGCACGTAGCACGCCGCAGGAATGTCCGTTGGCTGGTCCACCACCGACGACGTGGAGAGTGCGCTGCCACCCGCGCTCTCCGCAGAGTTGCTCACGGTGCCAGCGTTGGCAATGGTCTTGGTGGTAGCAGGTGCGCCGCCGTCCTCCCCGTCCTGCAGGTGCAGCAGCTGCCCCGACAGGAGATCGACGGTTTCGCGGGGTCGCTGCAGAATGGAAGGGTGCCGCAGCGGGGCGGCATCCCGCCCCTCCACGACGCTCACAGCCACCGATAGCGGGCCACGACGGTCAGCAGTTTTAAAAAGACGCTCCATCACCGCATAAAAGACGCCGCCACTGACGGCACTGCCACGCGCTGTGGAGGCCGACGGTGCGGGAGAAGAGCACGAGCTCCCACCCTGAACACCTCCAAGAAGAAACGTCGTCTTTCCACATCCCTGTGGACCGACAACAAAGGTCAGCACCTCCCGACTGTCGGCATGCGTAACGCTCATACATCTCCGCACGGGAAGCGACGACGACACCGCCGACTCTGGTAGCGGCGGTGCCCGCAACTCTGCCGCGATGAGCTGGGCGAGCTGCTGTGTAAGCTCGGCATCCGAGTGCTGCGGCGACGACCCACGAGTGGAGGAGCTGCTCTGTGCAGGCGGCTGTCGCGACGGCTGCTGCTGCCGTTCCAGAAAGCCGCGCACGCCGCTCTCGGTAGAGGTGCTCCTTGAAGGTGCCGGCGTTGGGAAATTAAGACCTTCGACGGAGACCAGGGGAGTCTGCACGACAACGTCAAAGTGGCTGGCGGAAGGGGTGGAGCCGTTGCTTCTTTGTGTCGATTCGTGTGCGCGCATGCCGAGCCCGACAAGAACAGGAGCCTCGCTTTCCTCCGCATTCTCGGCATGTCGTGGTCTAGCGGAGAAAGCATGTGTCGTGCGCTTCGTTGCCCGCCTTCGCAGCACACAAAGTCGCGACTCGCGCGCAGCACCGGAGGGAGGCGCCGCCCTCCCATCTTCGAGAGAGGGAGACGCTTTGGGGCTGGAGACATCAGAAGTTTTTCGCGACTCTCTCCAACGCAGTGCAAGGCACACACGCGGTTGTGGAGATTTTGAGCTACCTTCGGAAGCTGTCCGCATCACAGCAAAAGTAAAGTGTATGAAAAAAGAAAGGGAGAAAGTCTAGCAGAATCTATCAGTTGTAATTTAGCGAGCTTCAAATGAACTGGAAACAGTGTGTATCTATTGTANTCTTCGCATGCAATCAGAATAGCACAACAGCAGAAAATCGAAAGAAAAAGATCCAGAAAAGGGAACCGCGAAAAGAGAAGTTAGTTTAAGACAGAAATTTATTGCTTACTTCTTCAAAGCGTCAAGCAGGCATCAGAGGAAAAATGTCTTTGTGTGCCTTTAACATTTGATATCAAATATTAACACAAAGACGCGACAAATTCGCTTAACAATAACGCGTAACAGTCAGCAGATAAAACTTTTAAATCGAGCAATTTTTTTTTCGCTTTCAGACTGAATGCTCCTGCTCCTTCCATGCATTGCTCCTTTTTACGCCCACACAATTCAATGCGGCAAAGAGGAATAGCTGATGATCACAAAACTTTTCATTTGGCTGGTTAAAACTCGCAAAAGTGTACGCAAGGGAAAGCAAACAAAAACAAGTAGCAAAAAGTGAATAAGGTTTTTTTTTCTCATCCACGTCGTTCTCATGAGGAGGAAATTTGTCAGAAGAGCCGAAGTCGCATTGTTCGCAGTTTTAGACTTAAAAAATGCTCTAACCTTTTTTTTTCTCCTCATGTCTCTCAAAGTCGCACAAAAACAATTTCAAGTAAAAGAAAATAGTTTAAATCAAACAGACGCGTGACAGGTGGATCACAGCAATAATCGCACTCGGCACAGCAGCAGCAGCAACCAGAATAAGAAGAAACTGAATTAAAGCACAATAAATGCCAACGGCACCGTATTAATAATGTTTAACAACAAAGGAACAAGCACTATTATTTTTTTAAGCGTTTGTAAACGAAGGCAACACCTCAACGCAAAGGAAAACGGGAACAAACAGGAGGTTCAAAAAGCCGCATAAAAGTAGTGTTTAATCTGCAAAATAAAATCACACGACGCAGAAGAGATAATGATGTACACACCGCAACCTGCGTCGCCGTCGTCGTCACTTTCTTTTCATAAAACGCAGACCCCACACCGTATTTTTCAAGTTTTCTTTTTTGCTGATTTTGTGACAGAAGCACGCGGATTAGACGCCGCGAGCCTTCTTGCGCTCCTGCATGTTGGACTTGAACGCCCTCACCACCCGCACTTGCGTGCACACCTGGCGGGCTACCTCCTTCAGCGAGGGCCGCAGATGCAACTTCGCCGCAACCGTCAGCGCGGCCTCCTCCAGCTCATCGACCACCACCGGCGGCGGCGGCACGTCCTTCTCGTGGATGTGCAGACTCCGCAGCAGAATTCCCAGCGGCAGAGGCACCACGGCGAACAGGAAGCACGTCCGCCACAGCGCGGCGGAAAGCGGGACGCAGCGCATGAGAGCGCCGCCGTACTGCACCGCGAGGATCTGGATGACAAAGGTCGAGACGACCACGACGAGGAACATCGGCGCGTGCTGGATGTTGTGCCAGACAAACACCGAGTTGCCCAGGATGCGGGCGTTGAACTCGTTGCACAGCTGCAGCAGCACAAAGGTGTTGAAGACGACGGTGAGGTGCTCCTCCGAGTCGGGGACAAGCCCGAGATACGGGGCGCCGCGGTGGATGAGCCACAGCTGGAGGAGGATCTGGTAGACGGACTGGCCGCCAATGTTGAGCCACATGCGCTGCGTGATGAGCGGGGCGGCCTTCGCCTTGGGCGGCCGCAGCAGCACCTCGTCCGACGGCGTCTCCGTCGCGAGCGCGAGGGCGGCGAGGGTGTCCATGATGAGGTTCAGCCACAGCAGCTGCACCGGCTTGAGCGGGGACTCGCCGTTGCCGTCGAGCAGAGCACCGAGAAAGGACACCACCACCGCCGCCACGTTCACCGTCATCTGGAACTGCAGAAACTTGGAGATGTTGTCGTTGACGTTGCGGCCCCACTTCATGGCCGTCACGATGGTGCTGAAGTTGTCGTCGAGGATGACCACGTCGGAGGCCAGCTTCGCCACCTCGGTGCCGGAGTTCATCGAAAAGCCCACGTTCGCGCCCTTCAGCGCCGGCGCGTCGTTCGTGCCGTCGCCGGTCACCGCCACGACCTCGCCGCGCTCCATCAGCGCCGAGACGAGAATGCGCTTGTCGAGCGGCGACGCACGCGAGATGACCTGCAGCCGCGGCAGGATCGCATTCATCTTGCGGGCACTCTTGGCCAGCTCGCGGAACTGCGGGCCCTCCAGGGCGAGCCCCTGCTCCCCCGCCGCCGGTCCGCTCCAGACAGGGCCGTAGATGCCCACCTCCTTGGCGATGCTGACCGCCGTGGCCTTGTTGTCGCCGGTTATCATGCGGACCACGACGCCGGCGCGGCGACACTGCGCGATGGCTTCCGGCACCTCCGCGCGGACCGGGTCGCGGATGCCGACCACGCCGACCAGCGTCAGCCCGGGCAGCTGCGCGTCGTCTCGCACGAAGGGCGATCCGGTGAAGTCATCTGCCGTTGCGTTGTTTGTTGTCGAGGAGCCCGCAGACGGGATTGCCTGGTCGGCGTAGGCGATGGCGATGGTGCGGAGCTGGCGGCGTGCCATGGCCATGATCGCCTCCTCTAACTTCACCCGCACCTCGTGCGAGAGCGCCACACGGGCGCCGTCCGGGCTGAAGGTGTGGCTGCACTCCGCCAGGATCAGCTCGCTCGCGCCCTTCACGTAGTACCGCACCACGTTCTCCCCACCACGCAGCACCAGCGCGGTGGTCATGCGCTTGCGGGCGGAAGTGAAGGGGTAGATGTGCAGGTCGCGTGTGAAGGTGGCCGCGGCGGCGACGACGTTGCTGCTCACCCCGCCCTGCCCCCCAGGCCACGGCATCGGCGTATACGGGGAGGACAGCGACTGCGTGGCGGCCTCCTGCAGCCTGCCCAGCCGCTCCGCCCGCAGCTGCATCGGGTCCTCGCCGAGGGTGTCCACGAAGGACAGCAGCGCCTGCTCCGTCTTGCTGCCGGTGAACTGCACAGTGGTGTGGCGCGCCTGCGGCGTCTCGACACGAGTGCGGGTGGACTTGGTGTTCATCGCGATGCACTCCATGAGCAGCCGCCGCACCCCGGCCGCGGGCGGCGCGTTCAGAATGTCCGCCGTCTGCACTGCCTTGGCGGTAGAAGAGGGTGGCGGCGGGGACGGCGACTGCGGTCGGCTTGCGCCGCCGTCAGCCATCTTCCGCGGCACCACGAACGCTGCACCGTACGACGTGACGCCGTCGGTGACGCACATGTCGTTTTGGGTGATGGTGCCCGTCTTGTCGGTGCAGATGGTCGTGGCCCCGCCCATGGTCTCGCAGGCGGCGAGGTGGCGCACGAGGTTGTTCTCCTTGAACATCTGCTTCATGCTGTAGGCCAGGGCGATGGTGACCGACAGCGGCAGGCCCTCTGGCACCGCCACCACGACAATCGTCACCGCCGTCGTCAGGTTGTCGAGAAACTTCTTGTAGCCAAGCGGGTGCTTGCGGTAGACGAGCGTGTCCAGCAGCTCCTTCCCGCTGAGCAGCACAAACATGAGCCCAGCCGCCACCATGCCGAAGTACCCGATCAGGTCCGCCAGCTCCGTCAACTTCTCCTGCAGCGGCGTCTCCTCCTTGGCCTGCCGCACCTGCATCGCAATGTGGCCGGCAAAAGAGTGCACGCCGACGCCCATGACGAGGACCGTGCCCTCGCCCTCCGTGATGTTTGTGCCGGAGCGGAGCACGTAGTCGCCGTGGGCGGACTTCACAACGTCGTCGTTTTCTCCGGTAGCGGCGGACTCGTCGACTTTCAGCGAGGTGCTGCGGAGGACGATGCCGTCCACCGTGAGCACGTCGCCGCCGGAGACGGTGAGGAGGTCGCCGGAGAGCAGCTCCTTGTCGGTGATGTCGACCGTCTTGCCGGAGCGGATGACCTGCACCTTGACCGGCGGGGTGGCCTGGCTGAGCTCCTTGAACTTCTGCTCCTTCTGGTAGTTGTTCACGCTGCTGACGAGTGTGACGAGCGTGACGGAGAGCAGGATGGCGGCGCCCTCGATCCAGCCGTGGCGGTAGTCCACCAGGCCGGACTCCGGGTCGGGCACCGTGAGGCCCAACACGAGGGAGACGACGGCGCTCACGATGAGGATCTGCATCATGCGGTCCTCCAGCGACTCGAGAACCATGTCGAGAAAGGACGTCTCCTCCGCAGCGGGAAGCTCATTCACAGAAAAGACGGCCCGCCGCTCCGCCAGCGCCGCCGCGTCGCTGACGTCGATGCCCCTCGCCAGATCCGTCTGGAGGTGCGCTGCGAGTCCTTTAAGGCCGCCGATGCTGGCCAGCCGTTTCGGTGCGCCGTCTGCGCCGTCGTTCACCAGCTCATGCAGCACCTCCGGCTGGATGGTGAACGTGGAGGAGTTGCCTGCTTTACTGCCGGCACTCCCTTTCTTGTCTGGCGGACCGCCGTCCGCTCTGGTGGACCCAGCTTGGCTCATGGCGCCAGGAACCCACAAAGTGACTAAAAGAGAAACTTTATACGAACAAAAGAAAAGTGAATGTGTATAGTAGAAGGACGGTCAAGGTGGTGCAAGTCGAGTGTTCTAAAACAGCTACCGCCGCGCAAAAAAAAAAGAGAAAACGTGAAATGTGATCGAGTGCGTGTATATCCGACTTGGCCAGTTACACTGCGCGTATGTATATAGAATGTCAATGAGCCTCTCAAAAGTCCTCTGTCTGAAAGCAGCAAAGACAAGGGAGAAAAATAAAACAAGTACAGCAATTCAGAGGCTTGAAAAATTAAAAAGGAGGAATAGTAAGGAGGGCAAGAATGAGGCACTGAAAGCCTACAATCTCTAAGAGAACAATTGAGGAATAATCAATTACTTGACTGCTGCCAGACAGCAAAGAGCAGTATGCGGCTTTTTCAATATGCGAGTGTTTGCGAAATGGTAGTTGAGAAAACGACCCAGCAGCTTCGCTAACGGGAAAGAGAAAAAAAATAGTAAACCGGACTGTGTTTCGACAGTGTTAAAGAATGAATAGACAAAAAGTATAACAAGAGAATTTAGGAGATGAAGGGATGTTGACAATTTGTTTAAAAAAGGGTTTTTAAATGCATCATTCAATAGCCTCTTGTTCACCATACCATGAGAAAAAAAAGAGCTTTCTTTATCAAAATCAAATACATCTCACGCCCAACTTGAGCACTTGTATTCTCAAAAAAAAAACGTGAAAGTATCATTGTGGAAGATATACGACACATTCTGCGTGAACTGCCTCCGTTTTGAAGACATGAGAGGAGCATGCCTACAGTCCATTTGGCCTGTGTAATTTCAAAAGAGGCGAAGGTGGTCTTGAAGAACTTCCGTTTAATGGTTCCTGTAGCTGGCTGCATTGAGTTGTTATCGTTGGCGTTGTTATTCTTTTTTGTCTTATGAGACTGTGCGTCGTTTCATAGCTGTTTAATTTTGTTCACATAGAAAAGCAAGTTTGATCTCGTTCTCGCACCTACAGAGACAAACAGAATGTGGTTCAAATAATACTAAAAATTGTAATGTCGCTCCCGCACCAGCGTAGTCTTTGCACATTGAAGCAAAAAGAAGAAAAAAAGTAGAAAAGAAAGAAGAAGAAGAAGAAGAGAGTGAAAAAAACGCGAATGACGGCAAATAGGCACATGGTCAAATGCAATAGCGATCAAAAAGGTAACAGTGGAAACAAATAACAAAAGAAAATAAAAAATAAAAACAAAATTTGAAAAAAAAAAAGAAAAGGGAAAAGACAGGAACAAAGAAAAAAGAAAAAAAAAAGCACGGTTCAGTTTCAGAGTCTTAGAGTGTTCTTCACCTCGTCAGAAAAAAAAATGATAAAAGGAAGCCGGTCATGAGGTGGCAACACATCTGCAAAAGTGAAAAAGAAGCAGAACTGGACAATGACAATAAAAAACCAGAAAAAGCAATAACCAAAACATACTAACAGAGCATACACACACGAAAATAGTAATAAAAAAAGCTTTGCTTCGCGTTTCACACACACAAACTCCTTCGTTCTGGTGAGCCAGAAAAAAAAATAGAATGCTTTTTTGGTGTTGTTTGTAAAAAAAGCGCCGAAACAAACACACCATGTGTGTCATTGTGGCGAGTACGAATCGACCACTGCTTCAAGCAAGCGTAGCAGATGTCCATGCAGCGAAAGGAAAAGAAGAAGAGAGGAGAATAGAAGAGCAGGAGCCATCTTCACTGAGATCGAAGATTGGGATAAGAAGAAACGATTGATCAAGGGCGGAGAGAGACATCGTGTGTCCGTGACTACGAACCAGTGCAGTGAGGAAATTAAAGAGAATGAATGAGAAATGCGGAGAGGGAAATGATGGTGAGGAGAGAAGCTGAAGAGAATTACACAGGAAAGTATCCTTGGAAAAAAATCTTCTAAGTGCCTCCCCGTTCAAAAGATTTACAAAAAAAAAAATCTTTTCCCCCTCCTCACTTCACCTTCTTTTGACCCTGCTTAGCGGGTGCACTCTTCTTGCTGGTCACCTCGCTCTTCTTCGCCGCAGGAGCCTTAGAGGTCGTCTCCGCCTTCGTCGCTTGCGGCTTCTTCTCCGCCTCCTTGACTGACGCAGCCGCTGAAGCTTCACTGGTGTTCTTCTTCGTTGCGGCGGGGGCCGCGGCCTTCGTCTCCGCCTTTGTGGGGGACTGCTCCTCCTCCGCGGACGACGACTCGCCGTTTTCCTCATCCTCCACCGCCTTGCCGCTCTCCGCGACCGTCGTCGTCGTCGACTTCTCCTCGGCGACGCCTGCGTTGGGGTCGGCGTGGCGCTCCGACACGATGCTGCTGTCCGTCTCTGCGCGCTCCGGGACGTACGTCGCCAGCTCCTCCGCCGCGACCGCCTTCGTCGAGGCCGTCGCGGCGGACGGATCGCCCGCCTTCTTGTCCAGCTCCTTCTTCTCCTTCATCAGGAACTTCTTGAGGGCAACGCGCTCCACTGCGGACAGCTTCACGCCGGCCCCCTCCATGTAGTCCACCGGCGCCGTCGGGTCGTCGGACACCTTCTCGATCCAGAGGCGCTGCTTCAGCATCTCCTCGTCCATCTTCTTGAAGGTCTTCGCGGAGGTCTGGTCGCCGATGACCTCCAGGTGACCCTCCGTGCCCGGCGGGTCCCAGACGTAGCCGTAGCTGGCGGCCTCTCGGAAGAGCTCCTTGCAGTACAGGCGCTTGACGTACTCGGAGCTCAGCCCCTCCAGCTTCTTCCACTCATCGTAGCGCAGCTGGTCGAAGCCGGCCTTCGTCGGCCGCGAGCGCAGCCACTTGTACTTCTTCTCCGTCTGCGCCAGCTCGCTCTTCTGGAAGGTCTTGAGGTCGCCGACGGTGGCCTGCTTGAACATCGCGTACACGTGCGCGCGCAGCTCGTCGGAGATGTGGTAGCCGTTCTTTGGCAGGTTCTGAATGCGCTGCACACCGTCGTAGAAGGCAGCCCACCGGTCCGCCGCGACGGTGGCGCCCCACTTCACCTTGGAGTACTTGCGCACCTGCGCGTCGAAGAGCTCAATGTAGAAGTCACGCGCCTTCTCCCGCGGCATCCCTTTGCACCGGCGCCACCCCACGACCTTCCAGTAGCCCTCCCAGTCGCGGAGCATGCTGGGCTGCTTGACCTGCTTCTCATCAATGTCGCCGAGAGTGGCTTGCTTGTAGAGGGCGTAGAACTGCAGGCGCAGAATGTCGGACACCGGCACGTAGCCCTTCTCCGGCAGCGTGCGGATGTACGCGTCGATCTCCTTGAAGCCCTGCTCGTACGGGAAGTCCGGGCCGAAGAAGTCGACGGGCTCAACGATGGTGTCGGGGTCCACAACGGGCTTCATCGGCTCGTTGGACGGCTTCTTGCTGAACAACGACGCAAAGAACTGCATTTGGAAAAAAAAGGGTTTAAAAAAAAAGTTATGCGTAGATGCTCGGTGATGTATGTGAATCAGAAGGAAGAGGCAATGTTGCGCACGTTTATCGCTAATGATTACTAAAGGTTTATCGTAAGCGGACAGAATGAAGACAGAACAGAAATGTGAGGGAAGAGCGACATTGACCAAGTCGAAATGTGCAGAGTACGAATGCCGTAGAACAGTGAGATGAGGAGTATAGAGGAGAGAATGTGAGTGGGAGGTTTTATTGAAAATGAAGAGTATGTCTGTGTGCGTTTGTCTGAACAAGCGCTTCGTTGCAACACTGCTGCTTTGCGTTCATTCGACTGATCAGACATTGTCGTCATACGATCAACACTAACCGCAGCACGTCAAGCCAGGAAAGAAGAAGAAAAACCTGTACTTGCATTTGCAGGCAGATCTTCTTCTCGCCCTCTCGACTTCAATCCAAAGTGACGCGTTCGGCAAAGCGCCAGTGGCAGTGAGAAAGCTGAAAAGAAAGTACAAAGCTACACTTCTACGTTACCTCGATCTAGCAGAGAAGAGGAGGGAGGAAAGACACATTAGCGTTTCCCTAATCCTTTTCGTCTTTACGATTACTTATTTATTTATTTTAATTTTTTTTTTTTGGAAGTGCACACTCTACAGCAAAACGTCTTTTACAGCTTGCTCTGCACCTTCGCAGCGGGAGGCCACTTCATGCCCTTTGAACGCAGCACCACAACAAGACGCTTCACATAAGCCGCCTTCGCGTCCGCCGACTTCATGCCCTTGCGCGCGCTCCAGGCGTCCCATTTGGCGCGCTCGAGAACATTGACCGCCCACGGGCGAGTTCCCTTCACATCGCCCTCGGTCGCCTGCTTGTAAAGTGAGTAGAACTCCAGCTTCGTCTTTGTGTCCAGCTTGACTGATCCGCCTTTTGGCAGCGTGCGCACGTACGCAACGGCAGCGTTGAAGTCGTTGGCGGACATTTCGAATTGCAGTAGTCGTTTTTTTTTTTAAGATGATTTTTGGTGTTTTGAGAGGAAAAAAGTAATACTCGTTTTTTTTTTTTGTGTGTGTGTACGTGTGTGTGTTGAATACCCGCAGAGGTTCCTTTTCAATATATCGCGTCGAGTTGTGCGAGCGGTTTTCAGTGGTGATGCGTCATTCTCGACAGGAAACACAATTTGAAGAGGGTACGATTGAGTTGAGCTGAAGTAGAGGAGGAGAAAGCACTCATTGCGCATTTTGAAGCTTTTGCGTAGAAAATTTCTGTTTTAAAATGTAGCACAACTTGAGTTTATTTCTTTGTGTAGTTACGCCGTGGGGCAACTTTAGTAAACAGGACGTTGTTGTCTTCCTTAGACGATCATTGAGCAAAGCCCAATTAGTAAATATTTTTTGAGAGCTTTACGAGTTGTTAGAGGTCAACAAGCCAAAAAGAAAAAAAACGAAATGGAAAAGGGAAAAAAGAACCTTTAACTCACATATAAAAGGAGAATAGTTGCACCAGTTCATCAATCGAAGAAAAACATAAGTATACCATTGTTTCTTCGAATAGAGTCTTTCGTGCGAAAAGAAAAAAATAAGTGCAAACATAAAAAAAACGATGGCGAATGGAAGCACTCAGATCAGTCTACTTGTGGGTACTAGCTTGTTTTCGGCTATGCTACAAGATTGCATGCTTCTTGCGTACGCACTGTCTGAATACTGACCACTTCCACTCAACCATCGAAATTAAAAAAAAAAAACGTTCGAATATAGAAAACGCGAAAAACCTCGTTGAATAATACGTTAGTCAACGTTTGATGCCGCACACATTGTCTTTTCACTCTTTCTCACCGACGAAAAACAGAACGGTCCCCCTTACATCAGACCGAGTGATGTACGCTTGAATTAATGTAGCTGCGTTCTGTGGCAGGCACAACATGGTTGGCTGTGACACTTAATTGGCCAAAATGGGAGCGTCAGAGTCCGGGAAGCGCCTTTCAGAAGCAGAAAGACAAAAAAGAAGAGGGAGCAGGGTAAATGCGCTCGCGAAAGAGGTCGCGACATCGCACACACACACACACACACACACACACCCTCTCTCTCTATCATCCTCAATGCTCCGCTTCCTTTCCGTACTGCTTTTCTCACTCCAGGCGCACCACCTCGACACCAGTGAACATGGCGCCGTCAGGGTCCTCGTAAATGGCTTCCTTCGTCTTCGCCTTCACATCACAGCGCCAGACGTGACCCTGGTCTGTCACATACATGTACTGACGCAGGCTTTCCTTGCTTGCGGCCGACGCGGGGACGCTGTCGCGGTGGCTGAAAGCCCACGCGACTCCGATCGCCTCAGTAAATCCTGTGAGGAGGACCTCCACTTTGCCCAGCTGCGGCTGCCCGTTGCGCTGGTAGGACAGGGAGGCGCGGTTCAGCGAGTTGCCGCCGATGGCGTCGTCGCCGCGGTCGGTCCAGTACAGAAAGTTCTCCTCCGCGTCCAGCAGCAAGTCGATCGGCTCCGGCAGATCGCGGTGCAGCGTGACCACCCTGCGAGGGTCAATGACGCCCTCCGACGCGGAGGAGCTGGCGGCCGTCAGCGAGGGCAGGTTGCGGCGCTTGAAGTGGTACGGGGCGGCGAGAATGCGGCCCTTGCCACCCTTCGACGGCCCCTTGATGGTGAAAAAGATGTAGTTGTGCTGCTCATCCAGCGTGATGCCGACGCACATGCGCGACTTGTCCTCGTCGCTGTTGGGCTTCACCGGCGTCGCGAAGGCGTCTTCTTCAGCCACGCCGCTCTCCACGGCGATCAGCGCATCGGTCGACACCAGCGGCACAATCTCCTTCGTGACCGTGTTGTACTTCTTCACGCAGTGGCCCTCGCGGTCGCAGAAGAAGAGCGCCTTGCCGTCCTGGGAAAGGGCGACCTGCTTCATGGTCGTGATGAGGGGCCCCTTTTTTGCACCGTCGTACGGGGCACTGCCGCGGATGAGTCGGCCAGGCGCCTTCACCTCCACCCGCTCGGCTGCTTCATCGCCGCCGTAGAGCGCCGCCCGCACCGGGAAGCCGTCCGCGGCGTGCCAGTCCCCGCCGTCCTTCTCGCCCTCGACGACCTTCTTCGCGCCCATGTTGCTCCACCACGCCACCACGTCGGCGGGGTCCTTGGACTTCTTGTACGCGTTGAGGTCGAGGGCGAGGCCGTCCGGGCAGAGGCAGCCCTCCGTGAAGAGCGTCGTCATGTCCGACCCGTCCCCGCGGATGCTCTTCACCGCATTGTTGACAACGTCCAGAAACACAACGGTGTCCTTTTCCGCCATGGCTGCCGCTGATACAAAATACGTGTGTGTGTGGATGGTAATGTGAAGGAAAACGAGTACGCAGGCAAACAAAAACGGTAGAAGAAAAGAGAAAAGATAAAGTAGTTGTTTTGATGTGAGTGTGTGTGTGTGTGTGTTTAGCAATAATGTATAAAAGGCAGAGTAATTCCTACGGAAAAGGAGTCGCAACGTGACGTTATTTGATAATTAGATTTTAAAAAATGAAAGAAAAAAAGATTACGAGAAGGAAGTTAAATGCGCATGCTCAGAGAAAAAAAATTCAGCCAGGTGGCAATTTCATTTTCCGAGAGGATTAGACAAAAAAGCTTTGAAAGCTTCTATCTTCATAACGATAGGAATGCACTTCGCAGCACACATTCGGGTACTATCAGTTGAACTAAATTGTGCAGATTTTCTATGATGATGTTTACAGCACATGAACACTCTGCATCACCATTTCTTCATTTGGACTACTTCGCCAATAAAGAGCCAGCTGCTTTTGTCTTCAGCACTGTTCTTTTCCACGGATGTCGCAACGCTGTCATTGCCCTATTAATCGGTGTCGCTTCAGCCTTGACATCTGTTTCATAACTTTGACGGGCGAACGGTATAGAAAACAAAAAGTGAAGGTCGCAATTATCACAAGCAGGAAGCTACAAGTACGAAGAAAGAAGAAACGCTGTTTCTAGAAAAAAAAACAGCTTCTCAAGTGTTGCTAACAGTTGTCTACTATACAACGCAGCAATAACAATAAAACGCATCCCTTGTGCTCTGCTCCCGTTGTAAAAACCCGACTTCGGTATATAAAGGGTTTTTAGTTGTTGATATTTCTTTTTTTTTTTTCAGACAAGGAGGCTTGTGGATCCCTATGAATGAACAGGTTTTTTTTCCTTATTGTGTTTGGTTTTGTTTTTGTCCTTTAATTCCACATACGACACAAAGCATCGAAAATAATAGTTGATTTCGCGCAATGATAAAACACGTGCAAATCCGAATGAAGCAAAAAGAAAGCGAGAGAGTGAGAGTGAGAGAGAGCGACCTCGGTACGCCCACAAATGCACTCTGCGCAGCTTACGCGGGGTTCCACGGGTGGCCCTTCTCGGCGGTGACAGCGATGAGGCGCTTCACGTACTCCTCCTTGGCGGCGTCGGAGCTCATGCCCTTGCGCGCGTTCCAGGCGTCCCACTTGGCGCGGGCCTCGATCTGCACCGCCCACGGCTGCGAGCCCTTCACGTCACCCTCGGTCGCCTGCTTGTAAAGAGAGTAAAACTCCAGCTTGGCGTTGTTGTCCAGCTGCACCGGACCGTCCTTGGGGAGGGAGCGCACGTACTCCACGGCGGCTTCGAAGTTAGCGGCGGACATGATTGGCTTAAATACGAAAAATGGGGGGAAAGAGGGGGTTAGAAAAAATGTTGCTGAAATGGGGTACTAAGGAGGATGAAAAATCTGCAGGTGCCCCCATACCAGCAGTACAGAACAAGGAGATTGAAAGAGGGATGCAGAAAAGAGAAAAATGAAGAAAGAGGCACGCTGCAAGCATTTGTACTACAGACCAACTACCAGAATAGGCAAAGCATCCACACAGAGCGATCGGTTGCAAAACTGAAAGCTGTGCGATGGCAATCACAAAGGTAACGGAGCTCTCGCATACACTACATTGCGATTAAACACACGCACGCACGCTCCTGTAGAAAACAAAAAAAAAAACTCCTCCTTCAACAAGACACTCAAGGCTAAAGTGTGTTGAGAGCGCAGTCAGTCGCTTAACTATGCACACCATGCCTAAACGCTGTTTGAGAGCACTCGTGAAATGCTGTAAAACTCAGCAATGCACGTAAAAATACAAAGCCAACTGCTTCGTGAACCCCAAACAAACGCTTTTCTCGCTTGTTTTTCATATCACACTTCGTTTTTTCGATAGTTTGGTGCGAAGAAGTCATTCGATGCTTGGAAAAAAAAAATAAGAGAGAACGCCAAAACAAGCATAGGAAGAAAAAGATGAGGAGACAGTACAAAACGAAAGGTCGGCAACTGACTTACAACTCGATCGGATCCAACAATCGGCACAGATTCTGGCACGCCAACACGACAAGAAAACTCAGCAAGTAAATAAAGAAGAGTATGTGGACGAAGACACCTGATGCGAAAGCAAAGGAGAGAGAAAAAATGGTGGGGAAAAAAAGTGGAAGTAAAAGAAGCCATAAAATAAAAAGAAAAAAGGGACGCTACAAAATAGGAGAAGGAATAAAAGGTCGCTATTGTTAGACAATTTAAAAAAAAAGAATCTACAATTTTGATTGTTGAAAATAAACAATGAAGAGTAGTACGAGTGAACTATGTGGCCTACTACAGCATGCCGAAAAAGACATGAACTTCTTTGCATCCGCATGCTTGCAATGCTGCAGAGGGTTGAATAAAAGAGGAAAAAAAAAGGAAATACAGGAATGTGAATAGTGCTGGGAGCGGCATCCGACGTCAAAAACGCAACAAAAAAACTACCTTCATAAAAAAACCTGATTCAGCCAGAGTAGAAATGAAAGACAGCTTGTGTGTGAGTGCGTCAACCTTCAAAAAAGCAAGTAAAGTGTTCTTCTGGCAGCGGCGACGAGCCCATCTGCTCGGTCAATCGTTCGCAATACGCCACGCTATCTTTGCTAAAAGGGAAGCTCTAACACAACAAACTTTAAGCTTTGAACTTGAAAAAAATCTACTGCCCCGGCTGCAACACAAAATTGAAGCTGTCTGTGCAGGCTTGTGCATCCCAACTGCTTGGCACACTCAGAGCAAAAAGAGCAGTTGCAAGAAAGCGAAGAAGAAAAAATAAGACAGTGTTGAGCAGATGGCGTTATACGATTTCAAATATCAGACAAATGCAAGCCAGACATGTGACGCCTCTTATAAGGTTTTAACTCCGCAATGCCTCTACGCCGCCGCAACTGACTGCGGCGGGTTGGGTCGGGGTGCCATCGGCACAGGCGGACGCTTTGCTGGAGACACCGGCGCTGCCGCCGGCACCGGCTTTGGAACTTCCTCAGCTGGCGGAGTGCGGGCAACCACTGTCGGCATCCAATCGTGCACAATTGACACCACCAGGCGGGACAGCCTGCGTGCCTCCGGCTGCGTCCACCCCGTCATGTTGTATAGAAGAGAGCTGACCGACTGGGCGTATAGCGGCATCAGCTGATCCTCCGGCAACACAATTCCCTGGTCCTTCGCGATCTTGGGCTGCTCCTGATAGCAGCGTGTACGGCGCGCGGTGCACACTTCCAGGGCGTCGTCCAGGAAGGCGGCACAGGCCTCCACTGTGAAGTGCTGATGGAAGCGCTCCATCGCCGCCTTCTCCGCCGGCGTCAAGTGCTGCTGCTGGGGCGCGTGCACTTGGTCGTGGAACTCCTGCAGCACGCGGCGGCGGCTGGACGGCACGGCAGCGGCGGCTGCACCGTTACCACGCGATCTCGCCGGGGTAGCCTGCGTGGAGGCGGCACTCGCTGCGTGCGGCATGGCCGCTGAGCCAGCAGCCTCCTGCTGCTTCAAGCATGTCATGACCGCCTTCACATCGCGCGGGGCGACCATCGCGTACACGACACGCTCCTGGTCCGACACGGCGAGGTGCCGCAGCTGACTCATGTAGTAGGCGGTGATCGCCTCCTCCAGCTCGCGCGGCAGCTCCGGCACCGGGTGGCCGGCAGAGAGAAGCTGGAAGGGCGGCACCGCCACGGCGTCGCCGCCGATGCGCGGTGTGCCGCCCACGGACTGCGCCCGCACGGAGCCCTGCCGCACGCTGCTCTGCCGGCGCTCTACGGAGAAGTGCTGCGCGGACGCCTGGCTCGCCTCGCGGCGGCGGTGGGCGGAGGACTGCGGGGCGAGGCCGCTGTCGAAGTCATCCGCCGCCGCCGCGTCCCTGGAGGGCTCCCGCGCAGTTGACGCACGACGGCGCGCCACGCTGGACGCGGCAGAGTTCGTCAGCGTGTCCCGCGTGGTCCACGACGTCCGGCGCGGCGCGTTTTTGTCCGCCGGCACCGGCGTGGGGGCAGCCTGGCTGCCGTTGGACTGCCTGCGTTGTACCTGCATCGCTGTCGGCACGCCGGGGGTTCGGTGCACTGCAGAGACCTTCTTGGCCGCCGCAGGATTTGGGTCGCTGTGCGTGGGCGGGTGCGTCACCGTGGCCGACGCGGACGCGCTTGGGTGGTCGGCGGCAGCGGCCTTGGCGTTGGCAGCGGAGGCGTTTTTGTAGGAGGGGATCGGCGCCGTATCCGGATACGCGGCCTTCGAGTCAGAGGAAGTGCTCGAGGCGTACTCGACTGGATGTTCCTTCTCAGCGTTGGACATGCTCTTGATGTCGCGTTTGTTTGCTTGTTCGCCTGTATTTGAAAAGCGGTGATAGAGATGATGGCGGTCAAATGGCAGTAGAGAGCTATTGCTGTGCGTACGTGCCTGTGACTGAGTAGCTGAAGAAATGTTACACCTTGCTTTATAACTCAGCAAATGTTAGGGACCGGTGCCAGCACGAGCCAATATATATATTTATATATTTGCATGGGAAAAAAAAGGGTCAAAGAAAGCGAATAGGATTGAGACGTCGTTGCTGACCTGCATGACAAAAGCGAGCCACTAAAATGCTATCACAAGCGCGCAGAAATACGTTGGTTTGCCAGCACTCACCAAGAGCCTTTTATGCACGCTAAGGTGCACTTTAGTGGGAAAAGCAAAATAAACAGTCTGCAGCGTCATTCAACCGTTAAATCCTCGTTCGTAAGGAGAAAAATATAATTTTTATCCAGCGTGGGTCAAAACGTGGCAGTAACCATGTCAGGTCTTCTCTGCACAATGTTTGCATTCCTGCTAAGTCTTTGCTGCTGTGGAAAACGGAACCATTTTTCGAGGCAGGCAAACCTCACGAAAAAGCAGTCTAAAGACGCACAACAAAGTGCTACTTTTTCTTTTCAGCAATCTTTTTTCTGTGTGATCAGTAACAGCGCCACCATCATCCAAATTTGCCACTCCAAGTTTGCAACAAACAGAACGTCAAAAAAACAAAATGCAAAAACCACAACTCTTGGGTCGCGTCTAGGTGAAGCTGCTAACATGTCGATGTGTTGAAGCCTGGCCTACGTCGCGGCGGCGAGCAGCACAAAGAGCTTTCTCTACTGCTTACCTTTCTTCTTCTTTTCCTTCTTCTTCTCCGTCTTCTTCTCGCCGGCGCCGTCGCCCTTCTCTGACGGCGTCGCGCCTCCCATCAGCTGGGTCATCTCCTTTGCCGCCTGCTCAAAGCGCCGCTTCAACACCACATCCTGCTCGAAACGCTGCATCCACGATCGCACCACGTCAGCCACCTCGCCAGCGCACTTGGTGGAGAACAGGTCATCGTGGCTCTCCGCTCCCTTGATCACTGCCGGGCGGCGGAGAGAGAAAAACTCCTTGTGAATTGCGACATCCGTCACCGGGTCCTTTGCCGGGACGAGAAGCTGCAGCGGGTGGTGCACCTGGGCCAGATGCCGCACGGGCACGTACCGGTGCTCATCACGAACGAGCCCGTCCTCGCGGAAGATGTGCGGAGGGGAGAAAAGATAGTCCTCATAGAGCGCCTTGTCCGCAGCTGCAGGGTACGGCAGCACCGTCTCCAGATCGCTTTTAAGAGACTCGATCGCGAAGGCGAGCTCCGAAGGCGGCACGTTGACGTCCTCCTTGGCTTTCTGAATCTCCGTGCGCTGCTTCGTGTTCCGCACCAGTGCCTCCGTCACGAGTGGGGTGTCCAGCAACAGCAACGAGCCGACGCGGTGCGGGAACGCGGTGGACGCGGCCATTCGTGCAGCCACAAGTGCGCCGTAGGAGTGCGACAGCATGTGGCTCCATCGCACGTTCAGCGCGTCCAGCACCGCGCACACCTGGCGGCACGACTGCTCCATCACGTTTGCCTCGCCCACCGACACCGGGAGCGGGATGTACACCGCCCCCTGGTCCCACTTCAGCGACGACACGACCGCCTCGAACTTCTTGGACGCGTCGAGTGCGGCGTCGGTCACCACCGACGGCTTCTCGGCGGCGGCGACGCTCTGGTCGAGGATGATGAGGGGACGCGGGCCGAGTTGGTCCCCGTGATACAGGACAGTCTTCGGCATCGTCGCCAGCGTCTCTGCATCCTCCACGGAGTGCAGCTGCCACGTTTTGAACGTGAAGGCGCGCCACGGCGTGCTGGACGGCCCGGTCTTCTTTCCCGCGCCTTTGGTTGGCGGCGGCGGAGGCGGAGGCGGAGTGGAGGGAGTTTCACCCTTGCCGCTCGCACCACCGGCTGGCGCCGCACTTCCGGATGCCGACTCCGCCGCTTTGGCTGCCGCAGCACCCACAGCAGCAGCAGCAGCAGCGGCGGTCGCGGCCGGTGCTGGGCATCGAAGCCAGACAGTTGCTCGCATTGCTAGTCAACGGAAATCACCGCTGTGTTCCTAAGACTTTGGTTCGCGTGCTGGTTTTTCTTTTTTTTTTCTTTTGTGAGGGCAGTGGTGGTGACAGTGTTGTCGAAGCTTTGAACGCGAAACTGTGCAAATAGCCGAATGTAACAACCTGAACTTGAAAGGAAAGGGGGGTGAAAGAGAATCAACACAGATGCGCACTATCGTCGCTATGTCGCACACACACTCATACAATTCGATCTGCGTCGACTTTGTAGAGAAAGAAAAAGACAGCAATAGAAGAAGGTAACAGGAGACAAGAAGAAGTTTTTGGAATTGTAGATGGATAGAAGTGGTGGTGTGTGTGTGTGTGGCGGGTGAAAGTGCGTGCGTGCCGCCGTTAAGCGAACAACGTTTATACCTCGTTGCACTCGACGCTTTCTATTGTCAAATCGCCTTTTAGCCTATAAAAAGCAGCGAAGATATATAGAAGCACTTTTTTTCGTTTCAGTTGATCTTGAATATCACTGATTGAGTGAGAAAAGGGTAGCATACCTGAAGAGCTCGGTAACTTGAGCAAGCACCTCTTTATCTCCACGTGCTCGAGACAAAAACGTGGGTCTCGAAATAAAAACGTCTTCAACGTGCTGCCTTCAAGACACCCACTAAAAAAAAACCCGGTTTTTTTTTTCTTTTCCTCCTTTTTCTTTATTTTTTAGCACGAATTGGGGAGACATGGATCATCACCGTTTTATAGGGGAGAAAAAGACGTCCAGCTTCGAATCGGAAGTCAAGACGTGCAACAATCAGGGCCACGTGCCCTACACTTTCAACTCATCAACAACTGTTCTTTTTACTGTGTCATCCCAAGCCGAGCCTTAACGACGCAACAGAGGTAAAAGAAATATTCGGATTTATAAAGGTAAAATAAACATTGGAATCATGTGAATTGCACATCATGAGGTCTATACATGTCAGAAAAACGAAGGAAAACAGAAAAAGAAGCCAGCGCGTCGCAAATACGCGAGAACAGAAAGTGGCCAATAGACCACTTTTTAAACTGTCCCCCGACTTTTCTGTTAGGAAGAAACATATTTTAATAATAAAAGATATCTGTACAGCATCAACGCACTACCATCGAATGAAAAAAAAAAGAAGAAAAAGAAGCAGCTTAATGCTGCATTCGCGATGCAGCACCACCACAGCAGCTCAACCACAATTGATTGGCGAGCGGTGAACAAAGTCAAAACAAAAAAGGTATAAACTCGCTTTAAACGCGACCAGTTTAGCTCTCTTCGTCGGTTTCCAGCGCCATGCGGTCGTACTCCAGTCGAGCAAAGCGGTCCCACGCCGACTGCTCCAGCCCTCCCAAGAGCCGCTCTTGGTGCGCCACAAACGGATCTCGCTGCTCGAACTGCAGGAACTTCACCACGTTCGTCAGCATGTTCAGCGCCACCGCTGCCGCCTCCGGCTCCCGCATGAGGTCGGAAAGGTAGAGGCCGCGATACTCGGGGCAACGCATCATGTCGAAGACCTGGCAGGCCACATCCTCGAAGGTGACAAGGCCCTCCTGCACGTACTGCGCAATCTTGTCACGCGTGGCGTCGTAGAACTCCCGCAGCTCGTACACCGACAACACACCGTCGCCGTCCAGGTCCAGCACACGGAACCAGTAGCGGATTGCCTGGGGAGTAGACTTGTCCTCCTCGGAGAGGCAGAACCACACAAAATCCTCATACCCAATGCGCTGCGGGACAGTGCAGCGCAGTCGGCGGCCCACGCCGGCAAAGACGCGCCGCACGATGGCAGGGTTCATCACATCTTCCGGTGCGTACCGCATGAGGTCCTCCGGCGCGAGAAGCATGTCCCGGTCCTCGTCGAGCTCCCAGAAGCGGCAGTACAGGACGTAGAAGTGCTCGTAGGAGAAAAACAGCAGCACCGAGTTGATGTCCTCTGCCACGTCGACCTGGCGAAACGCGTCGATCAGCCGCGACGCCGCCAGCTCGGAGTAGCGGATGCACCCGCGGTCGAAGCGGTCGAGCTCGTAGAAGATGCGGTAGATCACGGTGTCCAGGTACTTCGTCTGGAAGTCGGGTGTCTGACGGAGAAACGCCAGCCCGGGGTGCTGCGAGAGGAGAACGTCAATGTACGCCACAAAGTCCTGCGGGAGCAGATACGGGCGGAGCGGCGCGGAGTCGAGCGAGCGCGGCGCTGCGTCGTCCATCTGAGCATCCGCCGCCGCCGTGGCGGCAGCAGCGGCGTTGGTGACTGCATGCGACGTGGCGGCGACGGGGGAGTTGGGCAACCTCGACGACAGGATCAGCAAGTCGAAGACGCGCCGCACCGAGTCCTTGCTCTTGAGGTGCACGTCGTAAAAGTCCTTGATGTGCTGCGGCGTGATGTGGAAGAGAGAGGCCAGCGCGCCGCTCCCGGCGCCGCTGCTCCCGTTTGTCGTGTGGCTCAGCAGCGACGACGACGAGCCCATGCGGCTGCCCATGGCCTGGCGCGTAGGTGGCCGACCACCCTCCGTGGAAGTGTCCGCGGCGCCGTTGTTCACCTCCTGTTGAATGAGTCGCAGGATGATGAAGGCGAAGTAGCGAGGGACACCGAAGCACTGGCTGCAGATGCGCTGGACGCACTGAACGTACTGCTGCTTGTAGAGTAGCTCCTGCTTGGCGTAGGGAAGATTGCTGTTGTGGTTGCTGCCGCGCACCCGCCCACCCAACAGGCGCACCTTCGACGAGTGTTTGGGGTAGGGGGGAAGACGGCCAAACTCACGCTGGATGTAGTGCGCCACCTGTTTGTCCTCCACCACGTGTAGGTTGGACATCGGCGCCACCTTTGGTCCGCGGCGCGCCTCCGCAGGAGCCTCGGAGTCCTCGCCGCCGGCCTTGACGAGCGCCTCCGCGTTGGCCCCCAGGTGTCCGTTCTCCTCGCCGTCATACATCGCTGCCGCAATCGCCACCCCGTCCACCACCTTCAGGTGCGGGTTCTCGTGCTTCTTGGATAGCGGTCCGTTAATGATCTGCTCCCGCGTCGTCGGCCGGCCTAATGGGAAGTAGAACCGCGGGATCTCATCGTACGTGGCAGCGCGGCCGCCAGCGGCCTCGTCAACAGAGGCGTTGCTGCTGCGACTCCGCCGGAGGGCCGAGTCGGACGTTTTGCGTGATCGAAGCGGACCCTCCGAAGGGGTACGCCGCGGCGTCGTTGCCTCACTGAGCGGCCTCGCGGTGCTGACCTGCTCGTTAGGAGCGTCTGTTCTGAGCAGCGCCGCTGCCGTTTCTGGCGACACGCCGTTGTGCTCGTCGGCGTCCGGAGCCACCTGCTTTTCTGGCGTCGCCAGCGCATCAGGGAGCTCACCCGCGCCGCCGCCGCTGTCCTCCTCCGCAGGAACGTTGGTCGCTGTCGGCGGCATCGGCAGATCGTCCTCCTTCGCCGCTGTCGCAGCCTTTTCGTCCTTTTTATGTTGATGGTGGTGGGGCTGGTGGGGGCTGAGCGACGCCTGCGAAGTTTTCGATGAGCTCTCCGCATCGCCCGCCGAGGACTCTGCCGTTGGCGCGGCTTGCAAAGAGCTCTCTTTGTCTGTCTCGCGCGCAGGGAACGTTGGTGGTGCCTCACCGTGTGTGTTCGGCAACATCGCCTCCGCCTCATCTGCGCTGGGATTTACCTCTGGTGCCTCCACGGGAAGAGCAGGCGCGTTAGCCGCGTCGACGGCCGACCCGACATTGTCCGCCGGTGATGGCATGGCCGTCTTGGCGATCAGCTGATTCTTCGGCGAGATTTTATCGCGAGGCACCTCGGTGGATGGCGGACTGGCAGGAATCCCGCTGTTTACCTCTGGCAACGCTGCCGCTGCCGGTGCCGCTTCCGCCATTGCCGCGGCCGCTGCGCCAGCGCCTTTTCCAGCCGGAGCGGAGGAAGCTGCCGGGCGAGATCCGGGTGCGACGGCGTCCCCTCCACCTCCCCACGCCTCCTTCACTTTCGCGAGCCCCGCATCGACGAGGACGTCACGGATAACGGCGTCCACGCTGCTCCTCGTGCCCTGCGCACTCATCCAGTGCCGCATCAGCTCCAGCATCTTCCACCTGGCCAGCTCATGACCTGCAGTGCTGCGCTCCTGCAAGCTCTCAAATCGCGACTCCTGTGCGGCGGTCATCCCGGCAAACCACGCCGATGATGTGGAAGCCATCGGCTGGGCAGGGGACGCAGAGGTCGCCGCTCGCGAGCCACCAGACGACGTCGTACGCGAGCGGCGCGAGGAGTGGTGGCGCCGCTTCTTCTCCTCCTTCCCGCTCTTTCTCTCCCGCCGCGCTTTAGGCTCCGCCGCCGCCGCGCGTGAGCTCACTTCCGGCGCGGCAGCAGGAACCTCCGCGTCCAAGCGGGCAGGATTGGGGGAAACGAGCTGCGGCGGTGGGGAGCTGCCTGATGGGGTGACAGCAGGGGCGGAGCCGCTACGCGCCTTGGCACCGACCGCGGGATACCGGTAGCCCGTCCGCCGATCGACTTCAACGCCTGCGGAAGGGGCCTCACCGAGGAGGGCCGCCGCCACCTCGTCGTCATCCATTTGAAAAATACGGTCAGCACCGTATTTGCGGAGACTACTGTTGTACTTGAACATGTGGCCGTTGCTACTCGGAAGGGTGCCAGGTGCGGTTGAGCTGGTCAAGCCGCCGTCGATACCCCCACCGCCGCCTCGCCGCGCATCTTTTGGGGAGCGCGTTGAGACACCGCTGTACGTCCCCTCATTGTTCTGCAAACTGGAGCCGGAAAGACGGGGGCTGAGGAGCTGGTCTGCGTCCGCGCCGGTGGACTGTCCACCCGGGTCTGCGTCTCTCACATCACTCCCAATACCAGGCGCGGAGGCACTCCGGTGTGGAAGTCGTCGCCCGGCTGTCATTGCATTGGCTGTATTTCGCCGGAAGCCGTACTGGGGAGAAGGGGTGGAAGGCGGGGCGAAGAAAGCTTGCGAAGACGAGACCGGCGCCGACTCGCGACGACCGGCATTCGCCTCCGAGCTCGCATGTCCGTTGGATGCCCCACTGCTGCCTAGTGCAGTAGGGGAAAGAGCGTCGTGACTGCTACCTCCACGGGGGCGGGCCTCCTCGCCAGATCGCGAGCGATACAGCAACGGTTGCTCCATTGTACCGGCTGACCTCTCGCTGCCGCTATCACGAATGTAATCCAGTCTACTGCTCATGCGCTCATCATTACGCATCTACGCCAACAATTACCGGGCCTACTGTAGAAAAAAAAATAATAATAATTTTTGAAAAAGCAGTAAAAGGGGAAACAAACAGCTGACAAAAAATTGGACACCAGGTTGATTCTCTTTTCACCAACAAAAAAAGAAGAGCGGAAAGGTTTGACAAAAACAAAAAGGATATGCTTTCAACCGTGGAAAGGAAAGTTGAGTGAAAGTACACACACAAAAAAAAAAGGGAGATATATCTATAACAATGTGAGAAGCGTTATGCTTAACTTTCTACTCTAACTAGTCGCAAGACAGTTTCGAGCTTCTTTTTCAACGTTTTTCCTTTCTCAGTTCCGTACGCGTCGACAGGTGTGTGGTATAAATCGTGTGACACGGCGCAAGTGCTTCGTTGCGATACTACGCTTTCGAGCGTCCTCACGAACGCGAGTGAACGCTGTGAATACAAGAAGTTGTACCTTTCTCGCTTCCTCTCTCTTTTTCTCTTGGCGTGTTCAACTTACTCGATACTTGATCCGGAAACAAAAAGACGAAAAACAAGATGCTTCGAGTTTAAGCCCCCTCTACGTTGTCTTGAAGCGTTGCTGCAGCGTGAGAAAGAGGATTGTTGCGAAAGAAGAAAACGCGAAACGCGGAAGAGTGTGTATTACCGATGGCTCGCCAGGAGAAGTATCTTATTATTTTAAAAATGCAAAACAGCTTTTAAAACGGCTTTGGAAACCATGAAAAAAGTTCAATACCAGTGGTCGAACCAAACTACTATTTTTTTTTTAAAAAAATCCATTTATGAGAGAGAAAGTGGAGGCATGGTTCCAATAAGAAAAAGAAAGGGTAAAGGAAAGTTGACGAAGCCGCATTAAGAAAAAGGAGCATTCTTTGTACACCAACTGTCCCGATCATCAATGGTAGAGCAACAAACGCTCACAACATCAGCCGCGGTCCCCATCGCACGTTTCACAAAGCTTTTACACTTTTTTTTTGCTTTAAAATAGAGCTAACGCCTACCGGTTGTAAATTCTGCACTTTATTGATTTTAAAGCTCAATTTTTTCTTATTTTTTAACCGCCGCTGTCTTTTTGTTGGCGTTGTGTTTTTTCTGTGCTCCAAGTTTGTGAGATTTGTCGATACAGTACATTATGGCAATCAAGAAGAACAAGCGAAGTGTATATTTTTGAGTGTGTAAAGGAAGGAAGAAAAAAAAATCGATAAAAACAAACAGCAAAACTAAACGGCTAAAAGCCAAGCAGAAGCGCAAACAGCAAGGAAGCGATCAACAATGAGCTTCTAGAGCAGCTCAAGAGTTTTAAAAACAACTCCGCAGAACACGGTAAGAACTAACAAGTAAAAAGTAATTGCTGCAGGTCGTGCGGCGGACAGAATACCATTCCACTCCCTCACTAACAATCCGCAGGTTCGATCATGTTGACCCGTTCCATTGACAAGCAGTGGAGAGCACAACTTGTGCTCCGACAGCCTTGATATAAAAAAAGTTTGAACAACACTCTTAAGACACACGAGAACGACAAGCACGGCAGTGCCTACGGAACCGTAAGCCATGACACTGCGTTGAAGAGGCGTTTGTGGCTTCAACGGGCTCTCCTCTACAGCCGGTGCTGCCGCAGCCTCCTCACCTGGCGGCGCCTCTGCCGACGGCGATGGTGCTGGCGCAGGCGCGCCATCCTTTCCAGACAGTTTGGCCACGACCATTTCAGCAAGCTTCTTGTAGCCCTCGGGGAGCTCGGTGTTCATCGTGGTGGACATGATGCGGCCTTTCACCCAC
>JASAOP010002534.1:0-30715 GCA_030849055.1 Crithidia thermophila | reverse complement strand
TTAAACAGGGCGAGTGCCTTCACTTGGAGGCCGTAAAGGCTGCCGTCACTTATTTTCTCGAAAGCTACTTTGCTCTCTTCTTCTTTCTCCTCCTCCTTCTCTTTTTACATTCGCAGCAGTAGCAAAAAAGAACAAGGCTCACCAGAATCATTCTCAGAATACTGCACCAAAACGTAGTACACCTTTACTATTGCACTGAACTAGCTGTCAAAATGGCAACGCAGCAGCCTCAAGAGGAGGACGCGCTTTTAGTGCGCTTGATTGAAGAGGGTCTTTTTGTAAGTCACGCGGACAAATACCACGAAGCCGTCGAGCATCACTCGATCACGGATGACCAGAAGTACCTCGTCAAGGAAGTGTTTCCCACGCTAGTGCCGGCGCTTCACGACCTCATGAAGTGTTACAGAAGTCGGATCACAGACAACGGCGAGGAGGTGGTCGACGAAAACAAGCAGCCCGACCCGGTCATGTGGCTTGCGCAGTATCTTCTCCGCAACAATGCCCATCACAGCACTTCGCGGCTGGCCAGTCATCCGTTTCAAGCAATTAACACTGCTGTTTTACAGAAGCACCAGCAAAATGAATAAGCGTGTCAGGCATGTACAGCAATTTGTGACTTTTTCTTTAATGTATATTAGATCGCAAAAAAAAAAAACGATACACAAAGGAAAATTGTTGAAATTGCGCTGCAAAGCGCTTTCTCTTTAGAGCTATTGATTCGGTGCTCAAAACGTTGCCACTTTTTAATTTAAGCTGCTGCTGTTCCAACAACAAAAAAGCGTTCCATTTAACCTGCAACTGTGCATAAAAAAAAATGATGTTTTAGTTTAAAAAAAAAAATTGCCTCTTCTGCTCCGCTCGCGCCTGCTTTAAATTAAAGAAATAAGGTTACAGCAAATTAAGACGAGAACGAAAAAAAAAAAAGCACAAGTAACGCACAACTCCCCTTTTACTTTCTGTTTTGTTTTAACTCATAGATGGAGGTCAATGTAAAAGCAGTGTCGGAAGCCCTTGACAGCATCCTCGCTGAAGATGCTTTTACAAGCAACAAGGAACAGGAGCACAGAACATCGGCCATTATTCAGCGCCGCGGACCAAAAGCTTCTGACACATCTGGCAGCGCGCAAGTGAAGACACAAAAAAATCTTTTAGCTTCTACAGAAGCAAAAAGAAAAGCTTTCGTGGATCCACACGTTTCGGCGCAGCCCGATGACGTCAAGACTGTCAATGACGCAGTGAAGCTGAAAGTGACAACGGGAACGCAGAAACCGCGCTCTAGTCTGACCCCCTCGCAGTCGCGCCGCGAGGAAAGCAGTGACTCTCCTGCCGCTGCAACTCCCGCGGCTGTAAAAACGCAGCGCCACTCCCACTCACGCACGCGCGAACGAAGCACAACACCAGCCCCGTCTAGCGCCGCGGAAGCGCCAAACGAGAGCGCCAGGGAACTTTTTGACGTTCTCACGAATTTGGAGGTTGCAGATCTCAAAGTTGTGGAGGGAACAGGCCTCGGCGTTGGTTCCGCGCTTGTAACGCCCCAAAATGTGCAAAAACGGTTGGAGAAGGGGCAGCTGCCAACAAAAAGTTGGGTGACGAATTTGGCGCTTTCGCAGCTCGCCTCGGCAGTTTTTGAACTCAAAGACTTCAAAGACCCATCACGTCGCCGGAACGCAAGCACACCAACAGACCTTTCTGCATATCGTACGCCGAAAATATCGCAAACCATCGAGTATCAGGATGCGGAGATTTTTGTATTGATCGAAGGCGGCACCGATCAATTGCACAGGGGAACCAGTGGGAAAAACAATTTATCGGAAGGTAGCGTCTCCTGTGTAGTCACCGCAGAAATATCAGACTCTCCGCGGCGAGGGTTTGTCACAGTGGGCGTTGGGAAAATGGCACGCAACAATTTTGCTGCCATCGTCGTTCCAGGTGTACTGCTAAACAAATTTGTGCGCATCACTGTTGAACCATTTAATGAGACGTCGCAAATGCGTTTTATCCGAGTGCGCGCGCTTTCGATGGTTTGGCGCAACACGTGGACTTCAAAAAGTGTGCTGGTGCACAAGACCGAAACTACTTTGGAGGACGAGGTCGAGGAGGCGCTGCAGACGCACCGGAACGGCGAGACGCGGAGCGCATCTCGTAGCGCCGGGAAACACGAGCAAGAAGCAGAAAATAAAAATAGGGTGGCGTTGATGGCCGACAGCGCTCCGGTGTCGCCGCTGCCAACAGATAGTGGTCGCCGAGACGATCAAAAGCGCAGCCTCGTGTCGGCTGCTGGCGAGGAGGATAACGAGGTTGCTGAGTTTGTGAAAGCAGTTGCGCTTTCAACTCTGCACCGCGGCGATGCCAAAAAAAGGCCAACATATGGGAGCGCCGAGACCGAATACAACTGGGTGACGGATCAGTTTGTAGCAAAAGAGGAGCAAGCCGCAGGAAAGAGATTCGCTGCTGGAGAAAGCTTCGCTAAGCCGAGGAGCACGACGCCTGAGTCTTCGACCACGTCCGCGTTGGCGGAGTACCTCGCGATTTTGCAGTCGTGGAATAATGCTCCGTCGTGGAGCATTGCAAGAGCGGTCGAATTTTGCATGTCACAAACGAGCTCATTTTCTATTAGCACGCTTTCGGCGGAGGACGTGTTCAGTGACGACATAAAAGCTTCTTTTTTGCAGCCGTTTCGAGTTGGTTTTTTAGTAACAGCCGGTGCAAATTTTTCAAATGAAAACGACAGCCTCACTCCGTTATCTCTGCGAGGGGCACCCCCACCGCTGCACTGCCTGTCCGCAATCGCGAGTCGCGCGGCTGAGGCTGGATTCACTTCCGAGTTAATCTGCACATGTGAGACAATGGACGGTTTCTGTTGTGCGTTGCGGCCTATTGCACCGGCATCGGGTGGAACTGAAGAGCCACGCAAGCTGCTCTTGGTTGTCGCGTCTGGTCGGCCAGATGCAAGGCAGTGCGCGGCAGCCGTTGTCGCTGAGCAGCTTCTGCAAATCGCTTTTGCTATTTTTGAAAAATTCTGCGCAGGACGGTGTCAAAAAGCAATAGAATTTCAAGGCNTCGGGTAGCCTCGACTTTGACGTTCGTCGCCGTGCGCCGCTTGGCGTTCTCCGCATGGTGCTGGACAAGACAGGGTCGTTCGAAGCGCTGGCATCCGTCATCGCCAGATGGTGCAGCGTGGCGGGCCGTGTTCGCTACTACGGGGATGCGACGCAGAAGACGCTGCAGATGTTGCTGTTTCCTTCGCACTTTGCGCGATTAGGCGAGGAGGCTAGCTCCGAGGGAAGTTGTGAGGAGTGCTGCGACGAGGCGCTGTGGTCGGGTCTCAAAATAAACGTGCTGCATTTGTGGAGAGAGTCGCCGCTCGGAGCGCAGGTTGCAGTGAAGGAGACACTGGCGCTTGAGTTAAAGGAAGCGCTTCCTTCCATTTACGTGTGGCAGTCGGCTTCACGTGAATTCGGGTGCATGCGGCTGGTTGTGACGGACGCCCACTTTCTCGAGTGTGCCCATGCGGTGAATGGTCTCATTCTCTCTCCTCCTGTGTCCAGATTGGCGCAGCAGTGCTCGGCTTGCCCGAAAGATGAGAGCGTTCCGATACCGCCTGTAGCTGTCCTGAGTGAGATGCCATGGCAAGACCTCGTAGTGGCCGCAGAGGCGCTCATGGGAAGCAGCGCATGCCCATCCGCCACTGTCAACGAAAGCGCAACTGCCGCGTTTATTGCGTTGCGCCGGCGCGTGACAATATCTTTTGCGTTCCACGTTTTGAGCACAGCGTTCAAGAGAGGGTGGGCGAGTGTGGGCGCCTGTGTGCCGACGCTGTGTACTCGTGTTCTAACGATCGCGGATCAAGAAGGCAACAGGGATGCGGCATACGACAGCGAAGAGGGCGGCGATCAGCATGTCATTCGTTATTTGGATGAGGACGCTTTCATGGACACTTTTGTGCAGTGGCATTACCCCCTTCCGAAGATTGTCACGCTTCACTGCGGCACCATTTTTTCCGGCGCTAACGAAGAAGAGGTGCGCTTTTCTACTGAGAGCAGTCGGTCGCGCTCCGCTTCTGCAACCCGCAACTGTGGCGTCGACGCTTTCTTTTCGAGCGAGACACTTCAGAAATTTTTGTCTGTGTGCTCGTTGGCAGACGCTCTTGCGGAGTAAAAGAGTGCTTTTTTTTTGCGTATTTTTGCTTCCTCCTTTTTACATTTATTTACGCATTGCTGCTTACCCTTTTTTTTTTTTTTTGAACATCATAGAATTTTGTATGCAAGATGTCAACGTTTGGTTCGCTGTTGTTGACATTTTCAGCAAAACATATGTTTTTTTTTTTTCTTAGAACATAGAGTTTACTACTTGTTGCAGCTCGACAATACTGTTTCTAGACTTTACTCATAGATCCTTTTGTCCCACAAATTTAGTTTTTTTTTTCCATGTATCACGCACTTGCTTGGACTCAATGTCAAGAGCTGTTAAAGCGTTTTCTTTCAGTAGAATAATTCTGACTGTTGTAAGCTCTACGTTTCCACTCGGTGCAAGCTTCGGCAGCTTTCAAGAATGTTGATGACGCCAAGTCCCCTGTTTTCTTCCGCATCGCAACACACAGAAAAAAAAATAAAGAAAACTACAATACTCGGAGCTTTGCGTCTTGAAGTCTAGCGTTGCATTTCATGGTGAGACTTCGCGTTTTTTTTTTTTCACTTGTCTCTGTACCCTCTCTCCTTCTTTCTTTCTCTCTCTTTCTCTTTGTCTTTTTCGTGTCTCATTGCTTTTCGTCGGGAAAAAGAAAAATAAACAGGAAAGTTCGATTAAGTGTTAACTAATTTTTTATCTACCCGCGTATCTCTTTTTCGTAGTAGGCAAGAACATAGACCACAGTTTTTATTTTAAAAAGATTATTCTAGGTTAAAGAACGAGGAATTTCTCTAACAGCACGTGCCTTTAGTTTACATACTCGCCACCTCTCTCTTGGCAACTCCACAGCAAAAGTTCCAACAGTGTACAGCAGAGCCTGCCGCACCCCAATACTTGCATAGTTTACATTGAACCGTTTCTACTTTGACAACAATGGACCAGCAAAGCCTTGTCGTGCTGCTTGATCACTTGCGCTCTGCGGACAACCAGCAGCGCAAGGCAGCGGAGGAGCAGTACAACAATGTCGTGGCCGCCAACCCCGTGTGGGCCATGCACGCCATGGCGGAGATCAGCGCCACGTCGTCCGACGCCGGCGTCACCGCGATGAGCCTGGTGCTGCTGCGCAAGCTGCTCAACCAGTCGCCCTCTCCTTACACCGCCGCTGACGCGGACACCCGTGCTGCGGTGAAGGGCCGCATGCTGGAGGTGCTGAACAACGCCGCCTACGGCAGCCTCCGCGGCTCCGCTGCGGCGTGTGTCAGTGCCCTGGCGGTGCAGGTCTTCCAGAGCAAGGAGGACTGGAACGAGCTGTGGGACAACGTCATCACCATCATCGGCGCCCCCGCCAGTGATGCGCCGCTCAAGACGATGTGCTGCGAGATCGTCCTCGCCACCTCGCTCACCATGTCGGCGTACTTCCAGACGCACGCGGCGGCCCTCACGGCGGGTCTGCAGACGTGCTTCGCGGCGGAGGTCCCCTCGGCGGATCTGAAGAAGGCCGCTTTCGAGACCACCATTCGTCTCTCCGGGCTGGGCATGGCCGACGCGCTCCGCCCGCTGGTGCCGAAGATGCTGAGCGTGATCGAGAACTACCTGAACCAGGGCGAGTGGGAGTCGGTCGAGTCGCTGCTGCAGGCCACCGTTGAGGGCATCTCCACCAACATCGGCCTCTTCCAGCACGACGCGCAGCGTCTGCTCGAGCTGATGATGCAGGTGGCAGCGGCGCCGCAGGTCGACGCCGGTGCCCGCCACATGGCCGTGGAGCTCATGCTGACCTACTGCGAGGAGGTTCCCAAGACGGTGCGCAAGGTGCCGCAGTTCGCTGCGTCCTTCTTCGAGCTCCTCTTCCAGTACACGCTGAATCCCGACTACGGCAAGGACTGGGACAACACCGGCCGCGACAAGGACGAGGACGAGCTGGAGGAGGACTCCGACCTGATCATCGGCTCCAGCGGCCTCGACCGCATCTCCAACGCCCTCGGCGGTCGCAAGCTGCAGAAGACGGCGCAGGAGCTCTTTGCCAACAACATCAACGCCCCCGAGTGGCAGCGCCGCAACGCCGCGGTGCTGCTCATCTGCTACGCCGGCGAGGGCATGCGCACCGTCTTTGCACAGCAGCTGCCGTCGCTGGTGCAGATGGTCGTGCCGCACGTCAAGGACGAGTCCAAGTACGTGCGCGCCAACACGCTGGACTGCATCGCGCAGCTCTCGCAGGACTTCACGCCGGAGCTGCAGATGAAGCTGCACGCCATGATCCTGCCGGCCGTCGTGGAGGCGCTGCGCGACAGCGTGCCGCGTGTGGCGTCGTGCGCAGCGAACTGCCTCGACAGCTTCATCGACAGCGTCGAGGGGGAGGAGGAGGAGGACGACGACGACGGCCTCGACGAGTTCCGCAACATCCTGGCCCCATACATCCAGCACGTCTGCGGCGACTGCGTCACCATGCTCGGCACGACGGAGCACATGTTCGTGCGCGAGGCCGCGCTGGGCACGCTGTCCTCCGTCTCGTCGACCTGCAAGGGCATGCTGCTGCCGTACGTGGCGTCGCTGGTGCCGGTCTACCAGCACGTGCTGAGCCTGCCAGACTCGCCGGAGGTGATGAAGGCGAAGTGCAAGGCGATCGAGTGCGTGACGCTGCTCGCCTGCGGTGTCGGCCGCGACGCCTTCGCCGCCTACTCAGGCGACGTCTGCCGCTACCTCAGCGACCTCTGCAAGGGCGGCCTCGCCAACGACGACCCGCGCACGCGCTTCGTGATGCGTGGGTGGACGTGCATGGTGGAGTGCCTCAAGGACCAGGCGCAGCCCTACCTCAGCACCGTCATCCCGATCCTGCTGAACATGATGAGCATGGAGTGCGACATGGAGGTCGCCAACGTCGGCGTCGGCGAGGACGACGACGACGAGGCGCAGCCGGAGGGGGTGGAGAAGATGCGCTTCGTCATCCCGGGCGTCGGCGAGCGCGTGGTGACGATCCACACTAGCCTCATCGAGGACAAGGAGCTGGCGTCGAACGTTGTCTTTGCCATGCTGAAGGACCTCGGCGTCGGGCTGGCGCCGTACTTCCGCGACATCGCCAACGCCGCGATTGGCCAGCTCGGCTTCGTGGTCAGCGACAGCATCCGCGAGAGCGGAGCCTCCATCCTGGACGAGATCCTCAAGTGCTACGAGGAGATGCGTGACCCGGCGGCGCAGCAGCTGGCGGAGGCGGCGCTGCCGAAGCTGATGGACGCGCTCGGCGAGGAGTCGGAGAACAGCGTGATGGAGGTGATGCTGCAGAGCATCGGCCGCTGCGTCGGCGTGCACCCGGCGATCATGAGCCCGACGAACACGGCGCTGGTGTGCGACAAGGTCATGGCTGCGCTGGAGGTGGTGGTGAAGCGCCGCGACGAGTGCCTGGAGAAGAAGGCGACGGAGAACGACGAGGACGAGCTGGATGAGCTGGAGATGGAGGACGAGGAGGTGCAGAACACCATCACGACCGTCTGCGACCTCATCGGCACGCTGCTGCAGGCCTCCAAGGAGGTCTTCGCCGCCCCGTTCCTGGCCAAGGCCTTCCCGGTCATCGGCAAGTGGCTGCAGGCACCGTCGGACGAGTTCTACATGACACGCGCCACCAGCCTCCTCAGCGACTTTGTGGCCAATGCGCCCCAGTCGATCGTGCCGTCGCTGCCGGCCATCTGCGAGAGCGCGCTGAAGATCGTGGCGGCTACCAGCGACGACGCCCTGCTGCAGAGCGACTTCTTCCTCATGAACCTCGTGGTGCAGCTTCTCGGTGCCCACCCGGAGGTGAACATGGGCGTCAACGGCGCCGACTTCGCCGTGCACGTGCAGCAGGCCGTGGCGCCGTACTGGAGCTCCCACCTGGTGCAGGACGAGATGTACACGCACGTGAACTGCAACGCGTTGAGCCTGTATGTGTCGCTGCTGAACTTCTACGGCACCTCGGCGCTGCAGCAGTCGGCGGGGGCGATGCTGACCATCGTCGGCGAGGCGCTGCCGGCCAAGGACGACGAGATCGAGGCGCGCCGCATCCACGACGTCGTGCTCGGGTGGGTGACGAACCACCACCCCGTCCTGCAGGTCATGCCCGGTGCGGCGCAGGGACTCATGGCGCGCGTGCGTGCGGCCGAGCCGAGCTGCCTCTCCGACGCCGCGAAGCAGTACATTGCGACTCTGTAAGACACTTTGAGAAGCGAAAGTGGAGTGGAAGGAGAAAAAAAAAAAAGAGGTGTCTGGGTGTAATGCTAGGATATTGGTGATTGTGCGGTTCCACAATGGTTAGTTGACACTTTCTCGTTTAGTCACACGTGCTGCGGCAAAGAAATAAAAAGAAGGCTTGTCTGTAAATGCGAAGCAGGTGACGTGACGGCAGGTTCGATAGCCAACCCTTTTTCGGAAGCGAAAATGGAACTTTTTCCCCCAGGATCGAGTGGTATAAACCGAAATAATTTCACAGTTTGCGAAATCGCTTGGTGAAAAGCTGCAACAGTTTTCTTTTCTTGTGCCTTTGAAGCGTTTTTATACCAGTTGTCTATAAGTGATTAACCTTAACAAAAAGAAATAAAAATTAACAACCTAATCACTCTTCTTTGTGTGAATTTGTTTGTGTTCTGTTCCGACATGCACGACTATAATGAAATGTAGCTTTTTTTTTTACCTCGTTTTTCCTTCGGTCTGTTTTGTTTTTAAATTTGCTTGATACTGTAGTGTTACTATGATTTTCGCAGCGAGTTTTACTCCTTAACTAAATATACTTAAAAAAAAAGATGGTAAATAAAACGTCGCCAGCTAGATGGAATGCCGCCGTCTGAATTTGATATAAGGTGCGGACATTTCCTTGCGGTTTACTGCAGGGCTTTGGTATCTCAAGGGTTGATGGAAAACGTCAGCATTCTATGCCTGTGCGTGGTCTTTGCCATCAACAGATATCAATGAGCCGTAGAAGTGATTTTTGTGAGACTCTTGTGTTCTTCCAATAACGTAAAGATTTAAGAATAGTGCAAACGTGCGAACGCGAAAGAGAAGTTTTATTTTTATCAAATACTGAAGCGTAGACCTGTAAACCTTCTTAAACGGTCTCCATGTTCATCATGATTGTAAAAAAGAGAATTTAGCTGTAGGTGTGGCTCCGGCATCGTAAGCTTGCTCGTTTTGGTTTAAAAAGCCGACTCTCTCAAACTGAGAAACTCCACTGTCCCTCTTCTTTGTCCTCCTATGTTTTTTTTTTCCCTTTCCCTCCTTTCACAAACGCTTTTTTGCGAGCGTCGCAGCTCGAAACGAGTTGTGTAGTACTATAGCCCCGCTTTCTCTTTGTTGACGCAGGCAAAATGGGCGGCAGTATGAGCAGGGACTTTTTTGATCCCTACGCGATCAACACTCCTGTGCTCGCCGTCTGCGGTGCCTCCCTCTTCTTCAACAGTGTGCAGAATGGCGTGCTCCGCATCTCCAACGTGTACACAAACTTCCTGCTTTTCATCCTTTTTGGCGTGTCCAACGGCTGCTACGGGACTCTGCAGAGCCCAACGTGGGGAGCGCGCTTGGGCGTCGTCGGGGCTGCGATCTTCACCGCGGGTCCGCCGCTCAAGTACATGTTCACCAGCCGTCTCTTTCCGCGCTTTGCGCACTACGGCATCGGTAGCTTCTACATGACCTATCACTCGCTGCAGTGGTACAAGGAGCTGTACGCCTTCGAAGACGCCGGCGAGGACGCCGAAGACGAGCGCTTCTGATGCGTGGAAGGTAAAGTTTTTGCGCTGACTTGACGCCGGCAGCTTGTGCCGAGCAAGTGAGGCGTTTTAGAAGTCGAAGAAGAAGTGCAGAAAGCAAAAGAACAAGTTTTTGTCCGACAGTGCTGCACGTCGGGTTGATCTCGAAAGGCGCTTTACCTCTGCTGTGGAACGCTTTGCCGATGTGCTAGGAGGGAAAGAGAAGTGAAAATTAGTAACTCTTGCTTGCCGAACTTTTTTTTCCGCTCCTCTTTTTGTTGCCTTTTGGCATGTCTAGCTTGGAGCACATGTTGTGCTCTCTAGTCCAATTCACTATACTTTGTCACACTACTGCAAAATTGAACATTGAAGAAAGAAGTTCAGGAATCCAGAAGGGAACGAAGGAGAGAAACCTATTGTTCGTGGTTTTAGCCAGATGTTGAAGTGTAATCGCTTCACGCTTTAAAATATCGTTGCTTTTTCCGCAAGACGATGTCACCCGCTTTTTAATGAGTTGTGTATTTTCTTATTTATTTCTGAAGGACACTAAAAAACATCTGTGGGAGCTGCAACACGCAATTTAGATGCTGAATGTGCTCAGAGTGTCGTTTTTCGCCGCATTCAACACTTTTCTTTCCACTAGATTTCTTTCTCTATACCTTTGTCTTTGTTTTACCGTTTGCAACTTGCAGCACGATCGAGTTAAGGGTCACACTTCGTTGTCTGTGCGTGTGCGATCGCAATTACTGTCTTTGTACCTCAAAGCTTTTTTCATTCAGTTGTTCTGGCAGAACGAGTCAAAAAAAGCCCCGGCAAAAACCTTAGTTTTTCAATTCGTGTCTTTGAAAGAAACGTTAACGAAGGTCCAGCCACAGCAACTCTATAACATCCACCCGCTGTGCACCGCCCTCCTCCTCGCGAGAACCCGCAGGATTTTTTTTTTTTCGCACGCGAGTGCAGAACTGCGCCACCTAAGCGTACCTTCAGATACGATCCAACGCTGCGTCAGACAACAGAGCACGGCGCCAATAGACCTAAAAAAAGCTGGAAATAAAACAAGGAACAGAATAATCAGGACGACCGCGATGCAAGACCGCACCGCCGCCGCTTCCAGCGTCTTCTTCACCGGTGTTTCCCTCACCATCACGCCTGACCGCCTGCGCCAGCACTTCGAGACGATTGGTCATGTCGTCAGCTTCACCATCCACGGCCCCGCACCGGGCAAGGACTTCCGGTATGGCATTGCGGGCTACATGGACCCCCAGACAGCCGAGGAGGCGATCCAACGGCTGAACGGCACCACCTTCGGCGAGCGGGCCATGCGCGTCACGGCGGCGCGCACGACGCTCATCCACCCGCCGGTCCGCGCCGGGCCTGGCGGTGGTGGCAGCGGACCCGCCGGCGCTGCCCCATTTCGCAAGCGGGAGCGAGAGGGCTTTGTGCCGCCCTTCCAGCAGCATGGGCACGGGCAGCCGCCCTTTGCCGGCTCGTCCTTCTCCTCCTCGCCGTTTATGGGCCGCGGACGTGGCCGCGGGCGTGGGCGTGGCATGATGGGCGGCCCCCCGATGCGTGCCCCGATGATGCCCCAGCAGCCGGTGCCAGCGCAGCCGAGCGTGGACAAGGACGGCCGTGAATTGATGCAGCTGCCGCGAGGCTACATCGACCCCGTCCTGGGCAGGGACGGCTCGCTGGTGCTGAACGCGCTGCGTGGGCTGGCCACCGAGGAGGCCTACGCCGCGGTGGAGCAGCTGCGCGTCTTGGCGCTGGAGCATCCGCAGGAGGCCAAGCTGCTCCTCGAGAACAACCCGGCGCTGAAGTCGGCGGTGGTCATCACCTTGCAGCACGCGGAGCGGTTGCCCCACGGCTCTCTCCCGGCGGAGGCCTATCGTGCCCCTCGCGTGATCGACAAGGAGGCGGAGAAGGCGAGGGAGGAGCAGCGTACCGCGGCAGGGGCGAGTCCACTCAACGCAGCCCCTTCTCCAGCGCACGCCGGTGGTGGTGGTGGTGGTGCTGCGGCTGTCGCGGCTGCTGTCGCGAGCTCCTCGGTCCCCGCTGTGCCGGCGACGAAGGCGGCACCGGCAGCAGCACCCATGCCCGCCCCGGCACCCGCCCCGGCACCACCACCACCACCACCGGCCCCCGCCCCGATGACGGAGCAGGAGCGTGATGAGGTGCTGGAGTTGATTCAGAACATGAGCGAGGAGGACGTGGAGCGCGTGCTGACCATGTCGGCGAGGGACCTGGCGCAGGTGCCAGACCTCGCGCAGCGGAAGCAGTTGGAGGTGCTGCAGCGTCGTTTGATTGAGATGTCCCGCGACCTGTGAGAGAAAAAAAAAGCATTAGACCTTTTTGCCACGCGCGACGTGGGGTATTCATATTTGCACGTTCGCGCTGAGGTTGTCTCTTGCTTTGTCTTGTTGTGTCAAGTAGCACTTCTTCAGTGCTCCCTGTGTTGTGAAATTGTCGTCAGGATTGTTTCTGTCAGCTGCATGCGCTAGAGTCTCGGATGACTTTAACGCTTAAGGAGAATTTATCATAATAAAGAAGAGAACAGGTTTAAAAGAAAATTCGAAAACGAAGGAAAAAATATCCACTTGTGCGAGAGTAATACCTTTGTTCTTACGCATGTGAATGAGTCTTTTTGTTGAGAGCGCGCGGTAGTTTGCTGCGGTGCACTGTTGCCGTAACCAGTAGCCAATACGAGAACAACAACAACAACAACAAAAAAATAGAGATGTGCTCTACAATAAATTCCGATTTTTTTTTTCTGACAATGGGAAGCTAACGCGGCGAATTTTTTTCTTCATGGTTTCTGAGGGAATCGATTGTTACTCTTTCTTCCCACATTCGTTGCACCTGCCTTGAATAAAGCGCAGCGCGCCTGTTTTTTTTCTTTTTTTCTTTGCTGTCGCGTACCCGTACATAAACTCTTCGCCAATCCGAATAGGGACAAGTGGCGCGCCACGTTCCGTTACAAAACAACAACAAGAAGTCAAAGGTAAGCAAAATACATCAATTAATTGACTTGCTTCTTTGAGTGCAGAGTATCACATACTCCAACACCTTTACAAACCTTTCTCTAAACACACACAAAAAAGTCCTACATTAATACATCTTCATTTTCAAAGGTTTCTGTAATACCATCAATAGAAGCCAAGCAAACAAACAAACAAACAAACAAAAAAAAAACATACAATTAGAAGAAAGAAACAATGGATTCACAAAGTACGCGGCTGCGCATTCACTTTGTAGACTCCTCCGACGATGGCGCGATGCACGACGCGGAGATGCAGGTCGGCTCCCCGCACGATGACGACCTTTCCGCCGACGATGCCTCGCGCGTTGCCGGCAGCTCCACCGTGAACGCTCATCAGCCCTACGGCTCGACCGCCACCAGCAGCGGCGAGAACAGGGAGTCGCGCAGCGGAGACCGCAGCAATAAGCCAGGGTGGCTGTCCAACGCGCTCTACGCGGTGGCGAACTCGACGGCGGCGCTTTTCCTGGGCCGCACTGAGGAGTCGCACGCGCCATACGGTCCGGGCCGGGACAGCTCCACCAGCTCCGGCGCACGGCAGCTGCTCGGTGCTCCGCCGCGCAACGAGCTGGACCGGCACAGCGGCAGCAGTGGCGGCTGGGAGTTTGGCAGCTCGCACCACCGCTCCACCACCACCGCCGACTCCAGCGGGTCGCGCAGCCTCCAAAACCTGGAGGGCAGCATGGTCGAGCAGGGCAACGACTACGACCAGATCAGCCTCGACCTGCGGGACACCGTTCTCCTGTACCTGCAGACGGGCTCGGACGTGTTCATGAACATCATCCTCGCGACGCTGAAGGCCAGCAACGAAACCGTGGATGGCGAGACCTTCGAAATCGCGAGCGGCAACCCGACGCTGCTAAAGATATTTTTAGACTCCGGCCGCGTCAACGTCGACGACCCGCGCGTGCAGACGGTGGTGCAGTCGAAGCTGAACGAGCTGCTCGCTGGCGACCCGTACATGGGCGACGTCGTTCCAGGCGACCTCCTCGACTACGTGCGCTGCCTCTGCAACGTCAAGACGAGCCGAATCACCTTCCAGCAAATGGTTCTCATTCGCTACTCCGGCTTCGACTACATTGAGCTGCTCATTGACTACCCGTACCTCCTTGACGACGTGAAGCGGCCACGCCTGTGCACGCGCATTGTCTTCTCCGTGCTGCACTACATCGGCATCTGCATCAGCTGGTTTGGCGTGCTGATTGCGCTCATGTTCGCTGCGATGGTGCTGTGGACGGTGGTGTACTGGTTCCAGCACCCAGCGCGGCGCAACAACGGCTACTGGACCATCATCACATACGTCAGCGGCTACGTTGTCAGCCTCGTGGTAACGATGCGCGCCGAGGAGGGCAAGATCACGCGCTACGACAACCAGCTCTGGGAGTACCCGAACAACAACCTGCGCATCATTCCGATTTACCCGCACTACGAGCTCATGCTCAGCTACATCTCGCTCCGCTACGAGATCTCTAGTGACGCGAAGCGCTTCTACATTATCCGCTACGACCTGCGCAACGGCATTCTCATTCAGCAGATCTGCAACGGCTACTTCTTTGCGATGCCGCAGGTGGTGCTGCAGACGTTTCTCTTCGGCAACGGATGGCACAAGCGCACCTTTTACAACGCCATAGTCTACTGGCTGTTGCTGGGTGCGTCGTGCATGCTCATGTTCATGTCCATCTTCGCCTACTATCGTATCGGCGTGTTCAGCCACTCCTGCAACAGCCAGGGCTTTGCCATTCTGTCCACGCAGGGCAACCACGCTCGCAACGACCGCTCCGCCAAGGCGCTGTCGCGTCGCGCGAAGCCGTCCGACATTGCGACAAAAGCCCTCCTCTTCTTTCTCTTTTACTACCTGATCGCGGAAGGGGTGACGCTGTTCATTTCCCTGCTGAACCTCACCGGCTGCCACGGCGGCGCGATCGTGTTTTTGGCGATTTGGGTGGTCGTCGTGGGGTGTGCGATTATTTTCCTGGTGCTGTCGCAGGTGTACCTTCCGCTGTCCCGCGGCGTCGGCGCCGTGGCCTTCCCGGTGCTCATTATGAAGATTGCGTACTTTATTTACATGAAGTACGAGGTGACGAACGAGGAGTGCATCATTTTCCAGTACGGCTACACGGGCTGGATGCTGCCGAGTTTGGCGTGCTTTGGCCTCAGCTGCCTGTCGCTTCTTGCGTGTGCGCTGGTGCTCATAGTCGAGTTGATTCGCGGTGCCCGTATCTCGCAGAGTGCGGTGGATCAGTATTTATTTGCCTAACATTCGCGAATCAAGCATTTCTTTCTTTTTTTTCTCATTGATAATACGCCGGTTTTTTTTTGGATTGTACATTCTACTCGTTGGCTACTTTTCTGTTTTTTTTTTCTCGACGACACGATATCCTCGTCGCCACCACACTGCTCTGCTCAGTGCAAACCTATCTGATTTTATACACACGCGTTTGGTGCGCTTTCTTTCTCTCATTTTTCTCTTTGCCTCTATGAAACGATCGTTTCTGTTTCCCCGTTTGTACCAGTTATTATATTTTTTTTTTTCGTATATACTCACCCCTCTGCGCACGCATTTAATTGCGGTCGTCTCTACTGGGTTTCACACACTGTCGCTATCCATTACCGTTGCAACTGTATACTAAAAATCAGAAAAGATGTAGACAAGAGTGTCAATTAATCTGGTTTTTTTTTTGAGAGGAAGAAAGATTCGATGCGTACGCTTTCCAGTGCACCTTCCCTTCCTTCACTTTTAGTGAACCTTGCAAACGGTTTTTTTTTAAGTTGTGTCGTGGTGTCCACTACAAAGTTTGTTTTAAATAACTCGTCACAAAGGCACTGCAATTGGGCACACATGGACTCACTTGCCTATTGTTTTTTTCCAATCTGCGAATTTACGATCGGTGATGTTGTTGCGATGTGGCCGACACTGATGGCAGCACCTGCTTCCGTAATACTTTGTGGTCCGCTATTTTGAGAGTTTGCCAACACCTGGGCTGCACAATTTGTTACGTTTTCCCCCTTTCTACTCCCTTTTTTTTTCTCCCTTTCCCATTTCTTACACTTGTTTGCTTTCCGATTGTTTTTCTGTAACAAAAAAATGGAACCACTACATTCAGAGATTACATAGGAATACAGTACGTTTCCCTGTTTCGTAGAAGAAGCTCTTTCTTATTCTGCTACTCTCTCTCAGTTTGCACATCGATTGTTGTGTAAGCAGTTTCGACACAAAACCATTTTTTTATTCAATCGTGCGTGTAACACGATCAAAAAAAGAGAAAAAGGTTTCGTGCATTTCATAGTTTCTTAAGTGTAACATATTTTCACTCCTAGCAGCTTCTCTCCTTCGACGTGGAGTTCTTGTACTCTGCTGTTGGACGAGAGAGAGGCTCGAGGGTTTGGCAAAAACGACTAAGCGCGAGAAAAAATTCTTTCACTGTTCTGTCCCCCTTTTTTTTTGGTGTCTATCAACTTTTCTTTTTATCCTCGCCTTTGCATCTTTGGCTGATTAACGCGAGCAGAGCAAGAACTGTTGTGGTGCTCTTAGCCACTCTTGAATACTTTTTTTTTCAAGTTTGACAATTTTTTTCCTACTTCTAATTCCTACTTCTAGCATTAACGATTAATACCTCGACAAGAACTACTTATTTTCTTCCTTTTTTTTTTGCCTCGCTGCGATTCTCACACTTGCAAATCATACGAAAGCATTGTTTCTCTTCTCGTTTTTTTTTGTTTTACTATCTCTGCTTTTCCAAGGCCCTCTCATCGCATGTGCACAAGCTGATTGTGGAAAACGGAAAAAAAAAGTGGTGCGTTACGACTCATCTTTACCTTGACAACTCTGTGGTTTTCTCGTGACCTGCTTTTTTTCTTCTTCCCCGTCCTTCGTCAGACTGTGCTCCTCATTTCTTCTTCGCACATCTGCGGAAACAAGCACGTTGTCGTTGAATGTATTGAACAAAACTGAAGCTGTGGTAGATTCCAACAACTTTTTTTTCTGCGTTCGCGTTGTGAATTGCAGCCTCAAACAGCGCTTTTTGCTTTTTTTTTTTGCCCTGTCTCTGCTTTTTGTGCGCTTGCAGCTCCCACGCTCCCCTTTCACAGAATTCGTTTAAGCTGATAGGGTTCCGCTTTCTTCTTCTTTTTTTCGTAGACATCGCGTTCTCGCAACAGCTGCAGAGAGACCTTTCTAGCGAAGAATGAGCTTTGTAGACCTCCACCCCCACTTCGTCTCCGCGCGCAACTACGAGGATGTGAAGACTGTGGTCGGCCTCCTGAAAGATCCGATCGATGACGAGGACTTTCCAAAGCCGGAGGATGCCCCGTTTCTCCCGCCCGCGTACACCAGCACCATCCACTTCACCGACACCCTCAGCGGGCTGCAGTCCGCACGCAACAGCCTCTCTACGGAAGCGACGCAAGCACGCAAGGACGCTGATGCTGCCTCACTGGACGCTAGGGGCGGCGTAGCGCACGCCCCTTTTGGCGACGGCAACACCGGCGGCGACCGCTCGCCCTTAGGCGCTGATCTTGAAATAAACTCTCCCACCTTATTCTCCGCCGTGCCCAAGTCGCAGGCGCCGCCGGCCAGCACGACGGAGTTCAAGATACGCCGGCGTGCCTCCTCGTATCACAAGGCTCCCCAGCAGCCAAAGATTCTCTGTGTGTGGGACGTCGATGACACCCTGGTAGCATCTGGTGTGAGCGGAGTGCGGCAGAACCTCGTCTTCCGTGAGTCAGATCTCGTCTCCCTCTTCCGCAGCGCCGGACCGAACACGCGACACCTGCTCCTCTCACAGGGCAGCATCGACGACGTCTTCGAGGAGCCGGGTGGACGGCTGCGGTGCATCCAAAAATTTGTGCAACGGCCCCCCGCCAGCTCAAGTGCCGGCACGCGGCGTACGCCGTCCTCGGCGGCCAAGCGGGGCGGCGGCGGTTCCAAGTCGGCCCCGGCACCGAAAAAGGAGAAGTCGTCGTTTGCGGACATGCTGCGCTGCGGCGGTGGCAAGCAGACGAAGGAGCACCACGCCACGTCCTCATCTTCCGGTGGCAAGAACGCCTCGGAAGGGGTGGGCGGCACCAGCGAGAAGGACATGCGCTACTTCGCACCAGGGACGGTGGTGGTGCGCCTGTCGTCGATGCACGACCGCGCAGAGGAACCGGCGGACTCCGCCTTCCTCAGCAACGCCGCCAAGCAGCCGACGTGCGGCCGCGAGTCGACGGTGCCTTTTGACGAGAAGGCGGAGCGGATGGGTCGCTGGCTCATCCTCCGCCCCGAGATCTGGGGCATCACGCTGGCCTCCATGAGCACCATTTTCCCGCCCTCGCGCAACACCGCCTTTGTGAACGGCAAGGTGTACAAGAAGATGGACGTGGTGTGGTCGCTCGCGATGACCGGCGAGTGGGACTCCGTCTTCTTCATTGACAACAACCTCTCCGAGGTCGGCGTGGTGCGTTACGGGATGCAGATGTCCGACGTGCTCAATCTCCGCAGTGGCCGCAAGGTGTGGCGCTTCTTCCAGTCCGAGTTTCTGTTGCTGGCGGCTTCGGCGAAGTTGCGCGAGTTGGAGGTGCGCTACGGCCGCGACATCATGAAGCCGCCACCTACCCCTGACGGGGCGAACAGCAGCAGCACCAAGCTTAAGAGCGCCACTGCGATTCAGAACGCGAACAACAGCAGCAGCGACGTGTCTGCTGGGAAGTTGGTCGTAGGGGAGCAGCGGGCACGCGTGAAAGGGATGGCCAGCGGGGACGGTGCGGGGGAGGGCGGCGAGTTGACGCCGTCGAAGTCGGCCGCGACGTCCAGCTCCGACAGCGGGCAGCGCGACGCCGCCGGCCGCCGCATTCGCCGCCCCAGCGCCGCGAAGGACCTGCGCGATGTGCACGTCGACGTCAACGACGACGTGAAGATTGTCGACCACGCGGCACCGCACAGCAACCGGTCTGAGTCCCTCTCGCTGGGCTCTGCGTCGCCGCAGCAACCCAACGAGGTGGCGCCGTCGTTTCCCCGCACACCGAAGCAGTCGCCGACGCACACGGCGAAGGATGTGGACTTGGTCGTGGTGAACTTGCACATGACGTGCGACGCCTACCGCCGCGTGCTGACGGCGGCGCGCACGAACAGCGATGGCCAGCGTAGTATGCGCCGTGAAGGCAGTCTCCCCCCGCGCTACGTGGGGCAGCCCGTCTTCATGGGCGATCGCAGTTGCACGGATGACCAGTACGACGCGGTGCTGAAGTACTTCCAGGAGGCGGAGAGCGGCCTCTTCCAGCTCCTGGAGGAGGAGATGCGCATGAAAGGCTACGTGGACGTGAAGATGAGCAACCGCTGGATCCCTGGCCGTCACACGGTGAACGCGCCGATCCGCAGGCGGCCCACCTTTATTCCGCACATGCCACAGTACTACACGGCATTTTTTGACGAGGTCGAGGAGCGCGTGGTGCGTGCGCTGCAGAAGTACGGTGGCACCAGCGCCTCCTGCACACTGCACTCCGAGGCGCAGCGGCAGTACTTCACACTGCAACGCGTGCTGACCTTCATTGACCCGTACCTCACAGGCGACCTGGGCCGCATTTTGTTCGATATTTACATTGTAGACGGCAACATTCCGCGCTCGTTAGCAGATCACCTGAAGAAGATTTTGAACCGTGTGCGCGAGCGCATTATCCAGAAGGAGGACAAAAAGTAGATGTCACCCAGCGTGGAATGTGCAGAGCTGTTGCAAAGGATTATTTTTCTTTCGAGAAGCTTTTTGCTCCGGTTTTCCTGTTTTTTTTTCTCCCGATTCCGAGAGGCAACTTTCGACAAAGATCAACTTCTTTTTGTTTCTCTGTAATTTTTTTTTCTGGGATTTTACGTTGCTCTCCTGCTTTTTTACTTCTGCGACCAAGAATCTCTTTCTATATCTTTTTTGTCTCCTCTCTTTTTGCTGCAGTAGAGAAGCAGTTTGTGATTCAACCCTTTTTTCTGGGAAAACAAATGTCCGGAAAGCGTGTCACACATAAACACACCGTTGCGTTAGAGTGAGATGAGTATAACGCAGATACGCGTTCGAAAACAAGACAAAGGAATGCAAACAAAAAGCAAATTGTTTAAACTCTCCGTCCTTTTTTTTTGTGCGTGCTTTTGAGCACGCCAATAGCTCACTCTGAGCTTTAAAATGAGGTGCGCTCGAGAAGTGCTTTCAAAAGCACTTTTTTGTGTTTGTGATTATTATTAGTATCACCACCTTATATTTTCAACATTGTGTCTGATAAAAGATATCGTTTTTTTGCTCGGCTTATACATTCTCCTCGTTTCCTGGCCACATCTTTTTTCGTTCTCTTTTCTCTTTCAATTATTTCTCCGAGTTTTGAGCCTCAGGAAGAACAGTTGAGCTAAAGTGTTTTTTTAATGCTTTTTCTCTTTCTCTTCTTGCTCAGATTATAATATGATCAATTTTTCTTTTATTTCACTTTTGCCATTTTTCTTGCTTTCCATGATCTGCGTACGCGTAAGTGAGTGTGCTATGTTTTTTGAATTCAACGGACGTTTTTTTTTTTTTTTTGCTTCTGTTCCACTTTTTTCCTAGTTTGTCATATTGTTATCACAGTTGCTTCAAGGGGAGAGAGAGAGATAAAAAGAAGAAAACGCGTTTGATCACTTTAATCAGCCTTTTTTTTTTTTGAAATTATGAAGTTAGCAAGGACGGCATCTCTGCTTAATGTTCATTGACGCCGGCTGAAATCTGATTGCACTAGCTTTGACGAAGAGGGCGAAGTTGAACGAAAAAGGTCAAAAACGAAATGTAGTCGCTACGGGCATTCCAACCCGTTACGTTTCGTTGTCACTGTCATCCTCGCTTTCTCCTTTCTGTTAATTGCTCTTTTCTGAAGGAAAAAATAAAGAATGTAGATTTTAATACCTGTCTTTTCCCTATTTTCCGTTTTGTAAGATATTTAGGCGTTTGGGTTCTCTGTTTCATTAGCTATGGTTGATATCACCTCACTTTGTACTTTGCCACATTATTTTCTCTTTGTTTGTTTCATGCTCACTTGGCTCTGCTTTTTCCTCTTTTTTTCCCCCTTTTCTTGTTATTATTTATACCTGTGAGAAATCCGAGCGATTTCGGGTCTCTTGAATCGATTTGTTGCTTTGCCAGCTAAACATTCTATCCCTTTCACTTGTTTTTTTGTTTTTGTTTGAGTTTTACCAACCAGATAGCAATATCGCTTTTTTCTTTTTCTTGTTGTTCCTATTTGCTCCATTATGTCTTGCTGTGTTGATGATGCGTGACTGAGCTGTTGATTTTTTTTTTTTTTGGTGGTTTTAAAGTGTCCTTCTGAAGGATTTTGTGTATTTTTCGTCATTTCTTTACAGTTTGCGGCACAGCAGCCGCGTGTAAAAAAAAAAAAGGCTAACTAAAAAATAAAGCGACAACTTATGGCCGAAGAAATTATAGCCTCAATAAGCCGCACGGGCATTTCTATTGTCTTTTCTTGATGAATTGGTTTCTAATCAAAAGAATGAAAGCAACGGCGCTGATTACGTTGCTGCGTTTGACCCGTTGTCCTTGCGAGATAGGGAAATGCTAGCAAATGATGATGACTTTTCGTCTTAGCGAATAAGAATCAGAATTAAAATTCACTATGACTCTGTTAACTACTCTCTTTTTTCTTGCTGTACTTTTCTCTTCGCACCTCTTCTTCACTTCCTGTGACCTCACCTGGCGCCTTTCAAATGTTGAGGTTGAGAAAGGACCCACACGTATGCACACAAAGAGAAAAAACTGTATTATTATTCTGACATTTTCACCTCCACCTTCATCACTTATACACTCAGCTTCTCTCCCCATCTAGATCAAGCTGCTACACGCACATCTTCACCGACGTTAGAAGGCGAAGTGGTGTAATTTTTTTTTTGTGGGATGTCGATACGCACGTACTGCGTCATCCCCCATGGCGCACGCGAGGACACGGACTTCTTCCAGGGCGTCTTCGAGGACGGCGTGCGGGTGCGCCACCAGGGTCGCCTGCAATCCCTCCTCTTCTCCCACGTGCTGAGTCCCGCGCACGACTACGTAAAACACATCAATGGCCCGTTGCTGGCTATGCTGCGGGAAGGGGGCAACGCCACACTGATCGTTGCTACCCCGACTCTGGACGCGCCCACCACACCTGCGGCGTCGACATCGCACGAGGCGAATCTTTCCGAGGTGACGGCGACGGCGATGGAGCTTTACACGCAGCTGTTTCCGCTGCTGTTCCGCAACCTCGACCAGTGCGACTCGGCGCGGGTCTGCGCGGTGACCGTGTCCGCCGAGGAGCGCGTGCTGCTGGACAGCCTCGCTGACGACACCCGCCTTCACGACCTGTCGGAGGCGCGGCACCTCCACATACGCCGGCACAGCTCCGCCACTGAGTGGGGTGTGCTGCTGCAAACACTGCAGCGACGCCACGCCGTCCTGGCGGAGTCGACAACATCCGTGGAAGGGCAGACCGCCTGCGCGGTGGTGGTGGAGCTGCACAAGTACGGCCGCCTGGTGGTCGTCGACACGGCGAGCTCGCAGCAGCTCCTGCAGCAGCTCACGCTAATCCTCGCCATGGACATGGACGGCGATGCGCGTACGTACCCGTCCCACACCCCACTGCGCGACCTGCTCGTGGCAAACGTGCCTCCGCAGGCTGCGGTGCAGGTGGTGTGCCTCCCCGCACCACAGTGCACGCGACGGCAGACAATGCGAGTGCTGCACTTCGGCTCCACCGTCGAGGCATGGCGGAGCGATACAGGGAGCGCAGGTGCAGGTACACAACACTCGGTGAATCGAGCAGGGTCGTCATCATCGCTATCGCGTAGGGCTGATGCTCGCACAGATGCCGAAGGCAGTTTGCCGCGAGCCTGGGCGAAAGTGTTTGCGCGCCCAACACACTCTACCTCCTCTCCGCCCAATGCGACGCACCGCGCCTTCAGTAGCCGAAGCACGAGCGAGGGCACGGCCAGCGACGATGGTGAAGAGGAGAAAAAAGGCGCCTCGCCGACCACGAGCACGAGGCGTGTTGCCTCGTCCATGCACACACCGCGCAGCCGCAACGACAATGCTTCGGCATTGCATTCTGGCCCGCAGCGCTACACGGGTCAGCACGTGGGTCAGGAGAGTGCCTCCTTCACGAGTCGCTCGGACACCACACACGACTTCACGCCGGCGCAGCTCCCACCTCCCAGCGCGTCCGCTGCGGAGTCGGCGCGCCACCGTGCGAGCGAGGAGAAGCTGAGGCGGCGTGTGGCGACGCTCGAAGCACACGTTGCCGCCGTGGAAGCAGACGCGCAGCGTGCCAAAGTGGCGTACGAGGGCGTGGTGCGCGACAAGGCCCGACTTGAAGCGGAGCTGCGGACAAAGGCAAAAGGACTTGCTGATCTGCAACGAACCCACGAGAAGGCCAAGCAGGAAAACGCAGACTACGCGCAGCTGACGCAGAAGCTGTTGCTGCAGATCCGCACGCTGGAAAAAGACACGAGCCGGCAGAAGCGGCAGGACATCACAGTGGTGAAGGAGCTGCGCGAGGTGCGGGAGGAGAAAGCAGAGCTGGCGGCCCAGCTGGCGCGGCTGCGCAAGGAGGTGATGCTCTTCCGTCGGGACGCCACGTACCGCGCGCGGGAGGCGACGCTGTCGCGCATTGTGCCCAGCGACATCTCCGTGCCGCCCCTCGGTGCACCTTCCGCTGGGGCGGTCGCAGCACGTTCGCGTTCGCAGCCGCAAGAGCCGCCGCAGCGCTCTCTTCCCCCATCTACGACCTCCTCCATTCTCGTATCGAGGAAAGGTCGCGGTGGTGTTCGTGGTGGTAGAGCGGGCAGCGGTGCAGGCCCGGCCCTCTCGTCATCCGTTGGCAACTCTCATCGCGGCAGCCGTCTCACTTCCCCGCGAGCGCGTCGCCTCTACGACTCCTCCACGGAAGACGAGGCGGAGAAGTTGCCGCACCACGATCCTACAGCTCCGCAGACTGTCGTGTCCCCGTCAGCTCAACCTTCTTCACACTCGTCATCGGTTGTCGCTGGGGCTAAGCGGGTGACGGACATCACAGTGGAGGAGTTGCGGTGGCGCAACCGGCACCTGGAGCAGGAAGTAGCCCGCCTGCAGGAGCGCCTGCTGACTACTCTGACGGCGGAAAACACGTCGCCGCAGAGTGTGGCAGCCTCCGCCTCTGTTGCCTGCCCGCGCTGTGCCGTGCTGCAAGAGCGGGTGGACTACTTTCAGGCAGAGCTCAACCACGTGCGGCAGGAGAAGGACCGCTTGCTCAGTGTGCTGCAGTCGTCGAGGACACGTCAGGACCGCCGCGATGGTGCCGACGGCCGCGAGGAGGTGAATTCGGACAGCAGTGAGACTACAACGGAATTGGCAGGACGAGGGCGGCGAGGTGAAGAAGAGAGAGGAAGTGGACGGCGCCGTCACGCCGCCAAGGATTTTGCGGATGACACCGTCTCCGCGAAGGCATCTGCTCGCAACACGGTGCACGGCGTGGCGGACGCGCTGCTCACCGGTTGCGCCTCCCTCCAGGCACAGCTGGCGTGCGCGGAAGACTTGATGGAGCATCGACTTACGAATGTGCCAGCCGCCACTTTTACAACCACCACCGCATCCGCATCCGCGCGCACCGACCCGCTGTCGCGTCTCTCCGCTCCTGTGATTGCGGAGCACCGCGAGGCGGTGGCGGCGCTGGCGGAGTCGCTGCGCCACATCGCGGACAAGCCTGCCACGGCACCCGGGCTATCCTCCACCACCTCCGCCAGCTTCTCTTCCCTTCACGGCTCCCGTTCGCGAGACAGCTCTGTTGTGGCCTCGCAGAGCTCGCAGCGTTTGTTGCCACCGGTGCCGCGCACCGCCACCGCCGGCAACGTCGAGACGCTGTCTTGTTATCTCAGCTTCGAGGCTGAGCGGTGCCGCCACCTCCGCGCCTTTGTGCCGACCTTTGCGCAGCTTGCGGTGGCGACTGAGCACCTGCTAATGCGTCTAGAGGCGACTGAGCCCGGAGACGATGCTCCGTCACAGCGTCCAAGCAAAGGAATTTAGTAAGATCTTTCTCTATCCAGCTTAATGAAGGGCTGAAAGCGTCCGTTTAGTTTTTTTTTACCTTCTGTTTTAGATACATTTTACATTAGAGTGCCATCGTCACCATAGAGCTAGACCAAATCGAAAGCAACGTTGTAAAAAAGAGAACAAGTGCACACGTTTTCTGTACTGTTATAATAAATCTCTAGAATGTTTTCTGTCAATGGTGAAACATCGTTTTTAAAAATATGCTGATAATCTTTCAGTAAGGCTGTTTTTGACGGTCATTTAGATCATCTTTTCCTTTCCTTACTCGGTTGTTTTACTTTATTGTTGAACAGCCCATCCTCATTCTGAAAACCAAAGTTAAAACGAAAGAATTTTTTGCCGATGGCAGCGGCGTACAGCTCCCCCGAGTACACACACTGCATCAGCGACCCGAAATACCGCTACAACGTGTACGAGCCGGAGGCAGACACCTTTCTTTTTCTGGAGGCGTTGGACAAGGATGTGACGCTGCTGCGTGCGCTGCACCCGCGCCGCTGCATTGAAATTGGCTGCGGATCTGGCACGGTGGTGACCCACCTGCGGTGTCTGCTGATGCCCACCGAAGCAGAAGAAGAGACGCGGATTTGTCCGACCAGCGCAGCAAGCAAAGGTGTCGCGGCAGCACAAGGAGGGCCGCAGTTTTCGGTGGTTGACGTGAACCCCTTAGCGCTCGAGGCGACGGCGGTGACGTGGACGAGTACGCTACGGAAGTACTTTTCCGCCTCGGTGCTGAAGACGCACTTCCGAACTGTTTTTAATAGGGATGTCCCAGCAACGCTGGCAGGGCCGGTGATTGACCACTCCTCCTCCTTATCTAATTCTTCTTCGGCCTCTGAAGATGCGGTTGGCAAGGCGACACAGCATCAATCAGCTGCGTCTTCACTGTCGGTTTCACAGCCAGCAAGCGGTGACGATTATGCTTGTTGTCCAGCGACGTCGACATATTGTCTGCACCGCTATCACGGTGACCTTTTCAATGCGCTGCACCGCACAGCGCTGCAAAGCGACGAGGATGTGTTTGATGTGGTGCTCTTTAACCCGCCGTACGTCCCCACCTCGATGGAGGAGTTGCAGGACGCGGTGGCGAAGAAAGACGTTATTACGGCGGCGTGGTGTGGTGGCCCTCGTGGACGCGTGGTGCTGGACCGTTTTTTGCAGCAGCTGCCGTCGGTGCTGTCTCGGCGTGGGTCCTGCTACCTGGTGCTGATCAAGGAAAACGACGTTGCGGATGTGGCGAAGTATGCGCAGGATGCATTTCGAAGGCATCTGCGACAGCAACAACAGCAACAACAGAAACAACAACGGGGGAGAATGCCGGAATTGGGCAAAGAGGAGGATGTTGTGGAGCTCGTTGAAGTGGCTGCGCGGTACACGGGGGAGCATCTGTCAGTGCATCGCCTTCGGTATCTGCCGGAATACCGTGACACGTTGTAGTGAGGTTGAAAGTGCTTGTTGTGTGCTGCTATTAAACCTTTTTTTTTGTGCTAAAAGTACCTGTGAGCCAGCATGGTTTCTACACAATTAATTAGAAGAACAAAACAGAAAATCAAGACCACGAAAAATGAGAATTTTGCAATGGCGTACCACCTTCTTTGTCCGCGTCAGCCATTCTATTTGAACTCCAGCTGGTGTTAATACCATTCTTTTAAATAAATTTAAATAAGTCATTGTATGCTGATCAAACTATGCTACCTGTTCCTTATGTCACATTAATCTAAAAAGCTATTTGGTCCTCTTTTTTGCTCCGTGAGAAAAAAGTACAATTTAACACTCACTTGCACACATCGTCTTTTAGCTACGCAAAGAGAGAAGAAATAAAAGATGAAGGAGATAATTCCTGCAGAGGCGCCGTTTGCGTGCACCCCGGCGCTTGTCTTCATCGTCACGGAGCCGAAGCTGGCGCAGTCACTACTGCGACTGGCTAATCAACACTGCCCACTGGACGAGGAGGGCAGTCATCTGAAGCGTCTTCGTCCTCGGCCACAAAGATCAACGGAGCCGTGCTCCATCGCCTCCCCTTCGTCGTTTCTCAGCGGTGGCAAGGCAACAACGGGCGTGGCTGCTCGATCCACTTCCGCGGTGTGCCTGGAGCTTTTGTTGGCTATTCAGAAGAGTGACGTGCAGGACACCACCCACAACACCACATCCGACTCGACAAGGGAGATGAAGACCGACGCAATTGAGAATTTTTGCGACGACCCTGACCTCGCAAAGGCAGAGCGTGTGGGTTCGCAATTAAGTCCCTCACCGCGGAAAAAAGGATTGTGGCCCTTCACCCCGGAAGGACAAGCGCTGACTGCTGCGGAGGCTCTCGCTGTCTTCCGCGCACACTGCACCCCATCAGAAGTGAATTCGCTGGAGGCATTTGTGTCCGCTGCAGCACCTCTGTTTTCTTCTCCCACCGGCGCTGACGGTGAGGTGGAAGCTTCGAAAGCAGGGCTGTTGTTCTGCGTCTTGTCGGTGCCATCGTCAGCGCCGCGGCAGCAGCCGTCTGACTGGGCACGGGCGAATGCGATCTGGCCCTTGGCAGTTCCAAAGCCCCACCCGCCATCGCCGCCTTCCGCGGCCCTCACTCGTCAGGTAGTGAAGAACATGCAAGAGTTCGTATTTCCGTTGTGCCGCAACACGCAGTCCGTGATGAAAATTCGGCAAGAACGCACCGCGCCGAACTCCGCAACAGGGATGCGAAACTCAGAGGCGGGTGAAAATGCAGGTGCGACTGCGTTGAGTGGAAAAGAGGGAGAAAGCGACGACACGTTGCTTGACATTGCCGCTGTGGTTGTGGATCCTGCAACGAATACGGTGCTGGCCGCGAGTGCTGGCTGCACGTGCATGCGGGCCGACAATCCAATCGCCGTGGCACCGTACTGCGGCTACACACCGCCACAGTCCGCTATCACGCCAACGTTGTCCTGTACCGCTACAACGATGGAGTCGCCGAAGCAGCGGCCGCGAGTCGAGAGGCCCCGCCTTGTTTTGGAACATCCGGTAATGCACGCGTTAAAACAACTTGCCTTTTCGCAGCAGCAGCAACAGCGCTGTCCGTCAGCTGCTGACGACGCCCCGTTCATTCAGGAAGCTTCTGTGGACCACCAGAAAACCACCACCGTAACGTCGTCCTTTGCCGCTGCGGAGAAGAGAGGAAACGCGCGACAGATCGACGCAACGCGGCCGTACCTCGCGAACGGGCTTGACCTGTACGTGACCCATGAGCCGTGCGTGATGTGCGCCATGGCCCTCGTCCACAGTCGCATTGAGCGCGTTTTTTTTCTTTACCCGAACCCGGTTCTTGGGGGTCTGGGCGGTCGCTACCACGTGCACAGCATCTCCTCGCTCAACCACCACTTCAGCGCCTTTCACTGCGTCGAGGCTGCAAAGCTGTACGAGGGGGAGAAAGTAGATGGCGCAGTAACGCAGGACGCTGAAAAGGTTTCACTGCCCAGGAATGTTGGAGACTAGAGTGGGCAAACCTTAGGCTCGCTTTCCGCTGCTTAAAAAGAAGGTAAGCCTTCCTCACATTAAAAAATAACAAAAACCCAAACAATTAACTTGATTCGTTTTAAAAAGCGGTTTCATACTTGAATAGGGAACTAGACTCTGCAGGTGGTGACTTAAAAAAGCAAAAGGACGCCATAGATAGGCTCTTTCTCGTCATTTTCGCGCCTCTTGCATCAAAACGTTTCTCTTTTTGTATTACCTTAACCGACTGTTTTTTAATCTACTTTCCTTCTTTCTGTTCCTCTTGATACTTCACTTTTGTTGTGCATGCCTTCCGGTGCGTGAACTTTTAATACAGGACGTATCACATCGTCTTTTTCTCCCCTCTCAATGAATATGTAAAAGGTGACACAAAAAAGCGAGTGCTAATCCACGTCAACTAAAAAAGGAAGAAACAAAAAAGGAAACCACATTGGTTTTTGCTGCTCCTTTTTTTTTTCCCCTATCGCATCAATAAATCCTTTTTTTTTTCACCAACCGGTGATACTTTCTAGTGTAAAACATGTCGTCTCACTCCGCTGCTGATGTTCAGATTGAGAACGCCACCGACCTCAGGGCCCTCTCTGCATTCATCTCGTCCACCCTCGAGGCTGACGTTGCTCAACGAGGCCTCGCGCTGCCACCCAACAACGTCGTCACCTTTTCCAAGGCGGCAAGAACTAAGGACGGCCGCATTGCGGGTGGCATCGTTGGCACAGTCTCGTGGAATGCGCTGCGCATCGCCCAGCTCGCCGCCAACCCGGACTGTCGAGTGCCAGGCACCGGCACGGCACTGATGAAGTGCGCCGAGGAAGCCGCTCGCGGCGAGTTTGCGTGCAATCAAATCTACCTCGCCACCTTCAGCTGGCAGGCGCGACCTTTTTATGAGAAGTTGGGGTACACACTGCAGTACACGCTGAACGGCTACCCCGTTGGCTTTGCGAAGCACTATCTCGAGAAGGTGTGGCCGATGGAGGCACGAGCGGATGCGGTGCAGGGCTACAGTGGCGCGGCTACAGACTTGGTCATCGAGGATTGGGACAAGAACGAGGCCTTCGATCAGATTGTGCAGTGGATCCAACGCGACACCGTAGCGCGCAATACTGGTGCCCCGACTTGTGTGGCGTCGGTGTCTGGGCTACAGGCGGTGCACGCGGACGGGTCGCTTGCCGGTGGCTGCGTCTTTGACCACATGTTCAACTCCCTCTTCATTTTCTCGTTTGCAGTGGCGGACGGCGCACAAAGACGTGGCGTTGGCACCGCGCTCCTGCGGAGGCTCGTCGAAGTGGCGCGAGAAAAGAAGTGTGACTTTGTGCTCGTGTCTGTTCGGAGTTGGGAAGCTCGTCCCTTCTTTGAGAAAAATGGATTCGCGGTTGTTTTCACGCAACGCGACCACCCGGTTGGATTTGAGAGCTACCTGCTGGTGAACGCATTATTAGAAGAAGGCAAAGAGTGAAATTGTTTGCACCCCTCTTCTTATCCTGTTCTTTTGTGAAAGCACAATTTCTTCAAAAACAAAAACAACAACAACAATAAGTCTGCTTTTAGTTTTTTTTTATTGACTGCTTGACTTTACCGATGTCCATGTCGTTGCCATTTTTATGTGGAGCGCGTTAACGACGCACTAATATTATTGAGATTGAGAAACATACATCAAATGACATTGTCGACGCCTTTTCTGTGAAGTGTGCAATCAACTACTTTTTTTTGTAATCTAATTCCTTTCTTGTTATCTCTTTCATTCCCTGTCTTCAACTGAAAAAAAAAATATATGTGTTCCAAGATCACTTTTTTTTTTCCTGTTGGACTCACCTTTGCATAATTTCTGCTAATCCTTAAAACCAATTTAGGTACCACTAACGTTAAATATAAAATACGTACCCGTACGACTCGATACTATAGCCGTTTCAACGTGTTTTGCGACTGGAAAAAAAAAACCACGAACGCCAACGGCTCTTTTTTCCCTCCTTTTTTTTTTAACGCATCTTCTTGTCAGTTTCGATTTTCTCACATTTACATCGTGCAGCATAACTGCTCACGCACATCTCTATCGCACTTCTGTTGCCTGTTTTTAACTTTCTTCCTTTTTTCCCATCCTCACGACCGACGATGGTTGCTGGCAAGACAGCAAATTTGACCTTCGAGGAGGCGAAGGACATGGACTTCTTCCTCGAAACCACCAAGTCCATCTTCTCCGTCGACATGGACAAGCAGACCACCCCGATCCCGCCGTACAACGAGATTTACGTCGCCCGCGCTGCGAAGACGGCGGATGGCCGCATCGCGGGCGGCATTGTGGGCAAGGTGCTGTGGAA
>JASAOP010002533.1:0-30696 GCA_030849055.1 Crithidia thermophila | reverse complement strand
AGTGCATTGCACCTGCGGCACTCCCATCGCATTCCTTAAAAACCCCCTCCACTTTTATTGTTGGAAGGGTATTTACTACAAAAAAAAGGTACTGAAGATCCTTTTCTTTTTTGTTTACGGAGACACACTTATTTTTGAAGATTCGTAGGTTGTTGGTAAGCTTTTGAAAATAACACTTTATCTCTTACGTACATTCTAATGGTGCGCCGTAGCGAAGCTGCGAAAGGGGATCGGAAGAGCGGCCGCAAAGCCGCCAAGTCCACCAAGCGCGGCGGCGACGCGGAGGAGTATCAGCAGGCCGGCAAGCTGATGCTGAACAACCCGCTGATCCCCGCCGAGCTCGATGAGGACATCGACGACGACCTCGCCTTCAACAGCGAGGACGAGCGGCTCTACGGCGAGTTCTTTTCCAACAAGGCCGCCTCCGCGCCAAAGTTGAGCAAGAAGAAGGCGTCAAAGAGGTCGAAGCGCAGCGCGGCGGAGTCGGACGATGAGGACGACGACTTCATCGAGGACGGCCTTGCCGTCGTCGGCAAGACGGAGAAGAAGGCCAAGGCAGGCAAGAAGCAGAAGAAGTCTCGCGCGAGCCATGGCGACGACGAGGACGACGCGATGGTGAACTACCACGAAGACGGCCAGAGCAGCAACGACGATGAGGACTACATCGACCTCAGCGACATGCTGGACATGAGCATGAAGGAGGAGAAGAAAAAGAAGAAGGCCAAGGCCAAGGCCAAGACATCGTCACGCGAGACGGAGTCGGGCGTCAAGGTGAGCAAGAAGCGCCGCGCCGCGCAGCTCACGGCGGAGCCGGAGTCGGTCTACGGCGTGGCGGACACCACCGAGGACGGCGGCGCCGGCTCCTACAACGACGCGATGCGGCGCATTATGCGACAGAAGGAGTCGTCTGCGTCGTCGACGAGCGGCGAGCTGGCTGCCGTGAAGGGCCGCATCGAGCAGTCGCTGCGCAGCAAGCACAACCTACTGACGGTGGACGCGGACGAGATGACGAAGGACCGCCTCACCCGCCGCGAGGTGCGCGCCATTGTGGAGGAGGGGATGGAGCGCTACAAGCCGGTCCTGAAGGAGCTGGAGTCGGCGAAGCACATTCAGTTCCCGATGCACCTCCCGGACAGCACCCCCATCGCCTCCTCCGTCGGCGGCATCGTCGCGGCGGCTGACGCGCAGTTCCGCTCCGATCGCGCAGTGCCGGCCGCGCAGGCGAACTCCTCCGCATACCGCCTCGGGACGAAGATGGACGCGCTGCTGGCGCAGGCGGGCCTCTCCCGCCGGCAAGTCGGCGAGGCAGCCGACACGCCAAACTCCATCGGCACGTACGTCAAGTTCGGCGACGGCGAGAGCGCCGGTAACGGTGTTGGTGAGGGCGGGGAGGGGGAAGAGGCCCCGACGACCGGCTACGTGGCGAAGCTCAAGGCGATGCTTGCGTACGAAAACAGCCGCCGCAAGCGGCTCAACAAGATCAAGAGCAAAACGTACCGCCGCATCCTGCGCAAGGAGAAGGAGCGGGAGAAGGAGCGGCGGCAGAAGGCGTTCGAGCTGCTGCACCCCGAGGAGGCCCGGCAGCGTCTCGCCGAGCGGATGCTCAAGTCGCGCGTCGAGGAGCGTGTGACGCAGAAGCACAAGAACACGAGCGCCTGGGTGAAGCACGCCAAGCGGTTCGCGCAGTTCGACGACAACACGAAGGACGCCATCGACGACCAGCACGCCACGCACCAGCGCCTCATGCAGAAGATGGAGCAGGACGCTGGCGAGGACAACTACGAGCGCTACATGGCCGGCGATGGCGACAGCGAGGCGTCCAGCGAGGAGGATCGCGCCGTCGATGCGCTGATAGAGAAGGTCGGCGCCGCCGGCGGAGCCCCGCTGAGCGCGGCGGACGTGAAGAGCATTCTGTGGAGCAGCGTCGATGCTGCCGATGACGACGAGGGCGGTGCCAAGGCGAGCCCGATCGCCAAGGCACGGGCGGAGCTGCGGGACATGAAGTTCATGAAGAACGCACGCGAGAGAGAAGAGAAGGACTACCAGGACCAGATCGAGACGCTGCGGCGCGACATCGAGCAGTACCAGAAGGAGGAGAACGCCGGCAGCGACGACGAGGAGGCAACGCCGACCACGGCACCGTCCGCGTCAGCGCAGGCATCCGTGGGGGCTGGGCGGATGTCCTACAAGACGGGTAAGGCAGGGCAGGGCGTTGAGGAGGTGCAGCTGCGCAAGCAGAAGGGCATCCGCGTTGACCAGCATGACGAGGCGGACCTCTCCAGCGAGCAGGAGAGCGACGAAGACGACGCGGACTCCGTCGGCTCCCATTCCTCCACCGAGGGGGAGACAAAGGCGCTGGCACCCAAGACGAAGCGCGTGGCAAAGGTGAGTGCACGCACCGCTGCCGCCGTCGGAAGCTCCGAGTTTGCCGGAGCGCGGCCGGGAGCGCAGATGGGCGCGGCCAACGGCAAGCCCGGCAAGAAAAAGGCGACGACGTCGACGCGGGTGACCATTCTACCAACGAAGCGCGCGCGCACCGACGAGGAGGATGCGACGAGCGCGGAGGCGGTGAAGGCGGAGGACGGCGACGGCGACATGAACATGTCCGAGGAGGAGCTGCGGCTGCACCAGGAGTACCTCATCTCCCGCGCCTTCGCCCAGGACGACGTGGACGAGGACTTCATCAAGGAGAAGGAGGCGCAGGTGGAGACGATCATGCGGCCGGAGGACAAGAACCAGAGCCTGCCCGGCTGGGGCGAGTGGGGCGGCGAGGACCCGGAGCTCAACAAGCGCCACCAGGACGCCGTGCAGCACCAGACGACGCAGCGCCAGATCGAGAAGTCGTTCCTGCTGAAGAGCCGCGCGGACGCTGCGCTGGAGCACGTCATCATCAACCACGACGGTGTCGAGCTGGTGCCGGACCGCATGACGCTCCACATGGTGCCGCGCCCCTTCTCGAACCCGCAGGAGTTTGCGCGGTCGATGCGGCAGCCGATGGGCCCCGAGTGGACCTCCGCGCTGTCCTTCAAGGACGGCGTGCAGCCGCGCGTGGAGGTGCGCCAGGGCCACTCCATTCTCCCACTCGACCTGTCGCTGCGCAAGCAGAAGACGAAGACGAAGCGCAGAAAGACAGAAGCGGCCGGTGCGCGCTCCGCTGCGTAAAGCGGAGTCACCGTCACGCAATGCGTCTGTCGTCTTACCTCCTGCCCTCTTTTTCCTTGTTCGTGTGGGTGTTGAGGCAAGAGTGGGTGCAGACAAATTTACTTTCACCCTACGGCAAGAGGAAAACACACAGACATTGTGCAAAGTTTGGCGATCTGCGTTGTCTTTCTTTTTTCTCTTTTATCAGTGTTGGCGCACACGCTTTTGGAGATTGTTGTTGCCGCTCCTTTTCTTTTTATTTTGGTTTTGCTGCTTCTTGAATTCGCTGCGCCGTAGGCACGAAGGAAGGTGAAACAAAAGCGGGCGAATTGTATGTTTGATTATACTAAAGCTGACTAACACGCAGGGCACGATGCTAAACGAATAATTAGGTCCTCTCTCGATTAATTGTGTGGTGTGCATATGTGGGCCTTTCTTTCATCTTTTTAGTTTTTTTTTCCTTCCTATGGATTTTACTTCTCACTAACGGTGCTTTTCGCTTTCACCGATACTAATCTTGTAATATTAAATGAAAAATACAAGAAAAGAGATACAAATTGTAAAACGTGAAACTGTGGTGATGCAGTTGCGTTGTCTGTCGCACGCGGGCGTTTCGAACACAGCTTCGAGAAAGACTGCAAAGTACGCACTATTAGTGTGCAAATTTGAACGGGCTCTGCTCATTGGATGGAGAAATATGTTTGCGGTGCTGCCAAGGTCTTGTGAGGTGGTGCGTGAATGGCATCAACGACCTGCGTTATGTGCAATGCCACCGCATCCATTTTTGCTCTCATCTGCAGCTGTCGCGGTTTCCTTTCACCATTTCCCTTCTCGGAGTCGCTGTGCACCTCCTGGGTGTTGCATCACTCGAAACGGATAGATGCATGTGTTACACTTCCTTATCGCTTCGTTTGTATTCCTTTCTCTCTTTTTTTTTGATTACTTTTGCGGCAGCAGTCCAGCACGTGAGACGGATTGGTTTTTGCGTTTTTGTGAACGTCAGGCTTCACACGAGCGCGGTCAGCTCATCGTAATTTTCTTGATTCCCCTTGTTGAAACCCATTTTTTGCTGTTCTTATCGCGGAGGAAAAGGGTTGGCTACACCTTTTTCTTTTACTTTTCTTGTCCTTTGGTGACGGCTGTCGTGTGAGCGAAAGAGGTTTTTTTTTGGATTAGTTTTTAGAATCTGTACTACATCGTTGTCTTTTTTTCCCCCTCTTTGACGCACGTTTCTCTTTTCTTTTCCTAATTGTTCTCTGTGCGTGCGTGTATCATTCACCACCGTCTCTTTTAGCAAACAACTTCCTTTATTAGATAAAAAAAAAAACGCTTTCGTTGTTCACTGTTAGTAAACCTACGATGAACTCAACGGAGTACGACATCGCCTCACTGCTGGGCGTGCTGAGCGCGTCGGAGGAGGCCAACACGTGCCCGCTCGGCACCTTCGCGCGCGACCTACGCAGCCTCGTCACCGCGCAGCAGGGGGAGGATATGGGCAACGTGCTGGCGCAGCGCTCCACCGAGCTGGCCAAGGAGGAGGAGAAGCTCAACGCCGCCAAGGAGACCATCTCGATCACGTACGACAAGCTGCGGGCGGAGATGACGCGCGTGGAGGCGCAGATGCGCACGCAGGAGCGGCGCCTGCTGGAGGTGTCGCAGCAGAAGAAGCTCTGCAAGGTGGCGCTGAACCTCTACCTCGCTGGCGAGGTGCCCACGCTGATGGACGCGGAGGGCGTCGTCATGTCGCCTGCGTCGAACAGCTCGCCCGATGCGATGAAGCGGGTCGCCGAGGACGCGCGGGCTGCCGAGGAGGAGGGCGAGGAGCAGCCCAACAAGGCGGCCCCGGAGCCGGCACCGATGAAGAACTCGCCCACGTCGCGGCCACCGAAGCCGGCGGCGGAGGCGGAGGTCGACGACACGGCGGCGGGTAAGGGCGGGGCTGCAGCGTCGTCGCCACGCGCCGGGCCCGCCGCGCTGACCGCCGAGGGCCTGCTGTCGCTGCTGCGCATGCCGGACGTGAAGGAGACGGTGCTGCTGAACGCCATCGAGGGCTACACGGCGCAGCACCTGAGCAAGAACAGCAGCTGGATGGCGCCACCGTCGCTGGCGGACGTCGTGGCGGTGATGACAGCCGTCCTGGAGCACATCAGCGAACCGCGGCCACCGGTGCAGCTGGCGGAACTGCGGCTGCTCGGCTTTGCGCTGCAAGCCGCCCCCAACTCCCGCCAGCCCGGGCACAACGACAACATCTTCAGCATTCTCGACAAGCTGGTGCGAGAGAGCCACGCCGTGCCGATCCTGACGAAGCTGCTGAACAGCGTCAACGACGACGTGAAGTGCGAGGTGCTCGAATTTCTCGCGCCGCTCGTGTGCGGCACGCACGCCCTCATCAACGCCGTCCCTACCAACTCCCTCAGCAACTTCGCGCGCAAGGAGTTCCTCGCCTCCAACGGGCTGGACCCGCTGGTGAACATCGTCGTCGTGAGCACCTCCGAGGCGGTGCTGGAGCGCGCACTGATCTTTCTGTGGGGCCTGCTCACGAAGGACGAGAAGGTGGAGCGCGGCGGCGGGCACGAGACGTCGATCCGGTCGCAGGTGCGCGAGCTGGGCGGGCTGCGGGCGGTGCTGGACCTCCTCTACACCGACTCCCTGCCCATCTTGGAAAACGTCTCCATGGTGATCGGCTACATCACCCGCGAGGATGCCTCGAAGAAGGAGATCCGCGAGATTGGCGGGCTGGAGAAGATCACGGCGACGCTGCGGCACCCGTCCGACTCCATCAAGACGAAGATGGCCGGCGCTGTTTGGAACTGCGCCTCCAACGCTGAGAACCGCAAGCACCTGCGCGAGCTTGGGGCGATCCCGGCGCTGCTGGAGCTGCTCCGCAACCCTGGCTCCTCGAGCGACGCCAGCACCTACGAGTTTGTGCGCGAGAACGCCGCTGGCGCGCTGTGGAACCTCAGCGTGGAGGCGGAGAACAAGACGCAGATCATCGAGTACGGCGGCGTGCCCATCTTGGTGGACGTCATGTCCTCGTCCAACAGCGTCGCGGTGGTGGAGAACGCGTCGGGCACGCTGTGGAACTGCTCGGCCACGGCGGAGGCGCGCCCGGTCATCCGCAAGGCCGGCGGCATCCCGGTGCTGCTGTCGCTGCTGAACCACCGCAAGCCGATCGAGTCCGCGCGCACCACCTCCGTCAAGTCGACGATGCCGCTCAGCGAGAAGATCATCGACAACGTCGCCGGCACGCTGCGCAACTGCGCCATCAACGACCAGAACAAGCCCGTCATCCGCGAGTGCGGCGGTGTCGAGCTGCTCGTGACAAAGGTGAAGGAGGCCTACCTCGGGTCGTCCAAGAAGGACACTACCGCTTCCGCCGGCAGCGGCAAGATCCCGCCGCTCTCGCCGTCCACGATCGACAAGCTGGCCTCGACGCTGTGGATCCTGACCATCTCGCCAGAAATCAAGCACACCGTCCGCTACGCAGGCGGCATCGAGGCCTTCACCACCATTTTAGAAATGTCGTCCCCCAGCATCGCCGGCGCGGGGGACGCTGCGGCGGGGAGAGACCGCAGCCTCTTCGCCCCGCTCCGCATGCCAGCGGCGTCGAGCAAGTTTAATCTCGCTGCCTTCCAGTCGGCCTACGGCACGGCGGCGCTGGAGAAGCTGCCGTTTGCCGTCCCCGCCCTGGCGGTGCCGATGAACGTCAAGGAGAAGCTGGTCGGCGTGTTGCGCAACTGCAGCACTGTGGGGGAGAACCGCCCCGCCCTGATTGAGGCCGGCGCCATCCGCTGCTTCACGGCGGTGGTGCTCGACTGCTACGCCTCCCTCACCGTCTTCCAGTCGAACAGCGCGGCCCACAAGAGCAGCCGCTTCCAGGAGCCATCGCTGCAGCTGAAGGAGTCCATCGCGTCCGCGCTGTGGTACCTCTCCCGCGACGACAAGGAGAAGCCGCGCGTGCAGGGCGGGCTGGAGCTGATGTGCATGCTGTTGCTGGCCCCGCAGCAGCCCTCCGTCGTGCTTGAGCAGGTGGCGGGCGCGCTCTCCTCGCTGACGGTCAACAACGGCGACAACCGCGATGCCATCCGCACCCACGGCGGACTCTACGCTCTTATCCAGCTCGTCTCCGAGAAGGCGACGGCGGAGTACCCGCAGGGCAAGGCAGGCAGCCGCAGCGGCAAGGCCGAGGTGTCCTCGCACACCTACGCGGTGCTCAACGCCCTCCTCACCATCCGCAACTGCACCGTCAGCAATGACGAGAACGTGCGCGTGTGCTTTGAGGCGGCGACGGACAAGAAGATCGCCTTTGGGCCGGCGCTGCTGCACATCATCGAGCACGGGTCGGAGGAGTCTGCCAAGGAGGCGGCGCTGACGGTGAAGAACATTAGCATTATCCCGGCTGCGGCGACGTACTTTGTCCAGCACAACGGCGTCGCGCTCGTGACGTCGCTGTCGGAGCGGGCGTCGACAGACTCCATTCGCCGCGCTGCCGCTTCGCTGCTGCAGGTGCTGTCCAAGGCAGCGAAGAAGTAGAGAACTGCCCGTGCGTGTTATGTGAATCCATGCTTTCTCAGTGCTATTTTCTCGCCTTTGTGGAAGCTGTTGTTTCTTTTTTTTTTCTTTTTTCGTTGCCGCAGTCTATTTTTAGCGTCTTTTCCTTTTTTAGTGTTGTTGTTGTATTGCCAGAGGGCCCCTGCTAGAGGCTTGCAACGCTTCGCTTGACGAAAAGGTTGTAGAGAAGAGTTTTGCGCGAGCACTGCGCGTTGTTTGTGTAGCGTGAGGCGTGGGTAAAGAGCTTGCACGTTGCCCCTCGCTCACTGACGCAAAGCTGATTCGTCGGATATCCATGTACGTGTTGGTGACACAACCGCAATTAAAAAAAAAAAAAGAAGTCTTGTTGTTGCTTTGGTTCCTTTTTGGTTGTTGCTTTGTTGTACCTTTACGGTTTTTTTTTTTTGAATCGTGTTCATTTGTCTTTGTTGAGTGGTTTTTATGTGACTACTGTTGCGTGACGTTGTGCTGTTTCACTTTTTTGCACCTGTTTCTTTTTACGGGTGGAGTGCTTTGGTGCGCAATCAAGCTCTGTTCTTTTTTCCCCTCTCTTCCATCGTTTATTGCCTAGAACTTCAAAAGCAACAATCATTAACAATGATAATGATGTGGGGATTAGAAGGCAGGACCATTTACATGGTATTCTCTCGCGCGATATTTTTTTTTTCCTTTTAGACTTTGCACAAGCTTTTGTATGCTTACTTCAGCAGTTTCTTTTTGGATCGTTTCATTCTTTGCCGTTTTCCACAGCATTGAAGTGAATAAAGAGTAAGTTTTACGAGAAGGTGTTTCCCGCACCCCGACAAGATGCGCTCGCGTGCTTTCTTCCTTCTGACAGTGTGCTGTGAACTAAATTCCCAGGCCTCATTCCTGGCAATGACTCAGTGCTTTCTCATTCTTTTGACCCCCATCTCCCGCCGTTACCTCCTTCCTTCAAGTCTGTCGTTGCAGAGTATCATACAAACCACACACAAAAAACCCAGAACACTGTCCGTCTGCGCGTTGTGTGGATCTGCAAAAAAAAAAAAAAGAACTGCGCGCAAGAGAAAACGTACAGTGGCTTTTTCTGCGCTGGAGAAAAGAATCCAACTTAGTCTTAGGTTTTGAACTCTTGCCTTTGAATACATTTTTTGGACCCATTTTTTTTCCGCGTCCATACATATTCAGCTGCGTCTTTTTTTTTACCCCCTTTTTGTTTTTCACCTTCAACCCTCCCACTTTAGAATTATGCCATCCTCTGCCGCGCGCGACCTATCGGGCAAGGCGCCCCTTTTTGTGTATCTGCCCGGCGGCGAGAAGGACCGACTGCCTCCTGGCGAGTACATCCGCGTTGTGGCGCAGTGCACCGGGTCGGACAGAAAAGTGGTCCGCCACGACTTCGCGCTGCACAACCGCGGTGCTCGCCTATGCCGCCTCCTCGACTCTCTCCTCGACTCCGTCGACGTCGACCTGAAGCGCAAGGCGGACCCGGTGCAGGGCCCGATACCGCCCGTCGTGTTGCCGCACGCCACCCGCGAGGGATGCGAGTGCGTTTTCTCCTACCTCGACCTCGTCCAAACACGGGTGCCTACGCTGCTGAGCAAGCCGCTGCGGGCCCCGCTCGAGGAACTTGTGTATGACTGGGAGATGAAGTACCTTTTAGAAGAGTGCTTTCCCGCTGGGCTGGTGGACGAGAACAAGTCTTCCATGGCGCTGTGCCGCGCGCTGGCCAAGGCGGGACCTGCCTCGATGGACCGTCTTCTCGAGGTGGCGATGCTCGCCGACTTTCTGCTCATCGAGCCGCTGCGCGACCTGACATGTGGTCTGCTGGCCTCCTTAGCGCTCACCGCTGGGTCGGAGCGGGAGCTGTTGCAACTGTGCGGTCTTGACCACGCACTCACGGAGGAGGAGCTCGAGCCGCTGTACAAGCAACTCCCGTTTCTTCGCCCTGAGGACGGATTTGCGTAGACGAGCGATTAAAGAAAAAAAGTAACAGGAGTATGAAACGAGTTTCACGAAGAAACGCTTTTCTTTCTCTCTTGTTGTTATTTTCTTTTGGCTGTCATTGTACTGAACCTGCTGTCTGCTCAGGTTAAAGCATGGAAGTGCTGACCACGTTGTTGGCCATGTACGTTGGCCTTTTTTTTTGTTTTGTTGGCGAAAAGGTCGCGTACTCCTTCCTGGACACTCGCCATTATTTCTTATCCCTCTTTTCGCCGTCTTCTTTCATTCTCCGCATTGTAAACGTACTCTCCATGACAAACCCACGGCGACACCACAAACAAAAAAAAAACCGTAAGTCTCTAGAAAAACACTTCTTGATGTGCAGCAAAGCACACTGAAACGGAAAAAAAAAGAAAGAAAACTTAACGGGCAAAAAGAAAGAAGGAGCCGTTTCTGTGCAATGAGGGGTTGCTTGCGTTGTCTGCACCGCGCCGGCTCGTATTGATGAGTGGCAAATACCATTTTCGATCGAAGCTTAACTTTGTCATGCATGGCGCAGTTGAAATTCTCATTTGACGTGACGAAGTTTTACATCGTTTCGAGTTCCACTGATTTAATGCTTTCCACCGCTTTTGCTCGCTGTATTTCTCTCATCTTGAATTTTGAAAAATTATTTTTTCTGCTCGCGAATGCGTTATCGTCGCGCCCGCAATAACGGTACTTGCAACACAAGCAACAATATAGAACTGAGAACTCCTGTATTTACTTCTCGCGGTTGTTTCTCTGACGGATTTGCTTTTTAAAATTTGATTAGTTTTAACCGTGGCGTCTGAGAGGTTGTGTGGCATGCATGCCGAAGAAACAAACGTGACCTCAGTGAACAATTACAACTACTTCTGTTATACATGAACAATTTGCAGTTCCACCACATCGAATCCAATACAACGTTGCCTTCTTCCTTTTCTTCATTTTTCTAGATTGTTTGTGAGCGTCACTTTGCGCTAAGTTGTGTTCAAGAGAAACACAGTTGTGCTTTTTTTGTTTTTCGCTCGTCTCTTTTTCTTTATTCTTTCCCCTTTTTTTTCTTTTTCTTACCGAGTCGTTGTCTCTTCCGCCATTCGGCTCTACTACTATTGAAAGCATGCACGACAACACCAATGCCCACTTCTCGAGCTCCGACTCCAGACGGTCCAGCGCCTCGACGGCGAGTCGGGCGGAGGACGAGGAGGACTACATGGGCAGCAGCACCTCCACCGCCGGGCCACCACCCGACTCGAACGTGCACACCGGGCGCTTCACGCGGCCGCAGTGGTCGCTCGCAACCGGGCGTCCGCAGGGTAGCGGCAAGGACTCCGACGCCAGCTCCTGCAGCACGCACACGCTGAAGATCAACCACACGGAGCGGTACCGCCCCGGCGCGGGCCCGGACGACAGCTGCACGGACAGCAACCACATGCGCGGCTCGAACAGTCGCACCATGAGCAACACGAGTGTCTCTGTCTCGCCCATGGGCAGCAGCACACCGCAGGAGTGGGGAAAGTCGTTCCGCCTTTTCAACACGAGTCGTTTTTTGCCCGGCGCCTCCCAGTCGCGGCCGCGCGATGGCAGCATGTCGTACTTGTACCGCAACACGTTTATGCACCAGCGCAACGGCCGCGGCAACAGCATCGGCCCCGACGGCGAGCGACCGATGCTGAACACCTCCACGACGCATCAGCCGCAAAATAGCTTCTTTGGCGTCTTTGGCGGCGGCCGCACCTCATTCTGGCCACCAGAGAGCAGCGTCAGCGGGATGCTGACGGCCGTGCCGTCGTACAGCGGCGGCTACGGCAGCGTCGTGGCGCCGTCGGGCAGTCCGCTGCTGAGCGCGTCGCGGTACCCGAGCACGGCTTTCCTCCCCCGCACGGTGTCGAGCCGCCACAGCGTCCACCGCGCCGTCGCGTCGTGCGCGATGGGCTCTGTCGTGTGCACGCTGTCGCAGGCGCAGACGGAGCTGCCGATCGCGATGAACGCGCTGCGCGGCCACATCAGCATGTGCGGCAAGACGATCATCAGCGGCGATGCGCAGCATCCGCTGGAGATCAAGAAAGGCCACCTCATCGGTGCCGGCGGCTTTGCGAAGGTCTTCGCTGGCGTGAACACCGTCCGCGGGGAGTTGGTGGCGATCAAGGAGATCGACATTGCCGACGTCGAGGACATCTCCGCGCTGAACGAGATCGAGGGCGAGTTTGCGCTGCTCAAGTCGCTGCACCACCCGAACATCGTCAGCTACGCCCTCTTCGAGCACAGCAAGTCGCAGCAGGTGTGCCGCATCGTCATGGAGCTCCTCGCCGGCGACTCGACCCTCCACCTGCTGCAAAAATTCGGCCCGCTGACGGAGGCGGTGCTGCGCATTGTGACACGCAGCATCCTGCGGGCAATTCGCTTCATCCACAAGGAGGGCATCTTCCACCGCGACATCAAACCAGCCAACATTCTCGTGAGCCACCGCGGCGAGGTGAAGCTGTGCGACTTTGGCTGCAGCAAGCGTGTGACGGAGCTGAACCGCGCCGCCAGCTGCATCATTGGGACGCCGGTGTACATGGCACCGGAGTTCATCAAAGGCGAGGCGGACCACAAGGCCGACATCTGGTCCATGGCGTGCGCGCTTTTCGAGCTGGGCACCGGGCTGGTGCCGTGGTACCACTCCGGCGTCAAGGACAACATCCCGCTCATGTTCTACATCACGACCACCTACGACTCGCCGATGGTGTTTCCCACGCCAGACGCGCGCAACGAGTTCTCGCCGGAGTTTCTCAATTTCATGGACCTCTGCTTCACACGCAACGTCGCCAACCGCCCGGAGGCGGAGGAGCTGCTGAAGCACCCGTGGATCCTCGGCACGCGGCTGCCAGTTGTCATCAACCCGCCGAGCGCCTTCCTGAACCTGCACCAGGACAACTTCCTGAGCCTGAAGGGCTTCAGCTCGCCGGGCAAGTCGTCGACCTTTTCCAGCCCGCGCGACTCCGCCGTGGACCGCGACGAGGGCAGCTTCAACGGGAGCGACGGCCTGCAGAAGTCCGTCTCGACCTCGCCGACGCTGAACCCGGTGGAGGAGGAGGTGGCGTGCCAGCAGGAGCTGGAGGGCGTCGCCGCCGCCACCGCGCTGGACCTCTGCGCGGCTCTGGTGCTCCCCGCCGACATCGGTGCGCGGGCGAATCCGGACGGCGGCCAGCTCGACATCGCGTCAGGCACCGGCGACACGAGCCCGTCGCTGACGCGCACGCTGTCCATCCCCTCGCCGGCGCTGAGCCACCGCGGTCCGGTGAGTCTCAGCATTGGCGAGTACCCCTCTCCCGTCTTCACGCCGGAGCACTCGATGGTGCATGACAACTTTTACTACAACCAAATCTCTCTCGGCGCGTCGGGCGGCAACTTTGTGCTGCCGATGGGCCTCGACCTCGATGGCAGCCCGCCGCTGCAGCAGTACCTGCGCATCAACGAGGAAGGCAACCTGGACATGGTGCACCTGCCGGAGGACGAGCTGGAGGACTCGACGCACCTGCGCTCGTCGGCGGGGGACAGCGTGTACGGTGCCCTCCACCCCGGCCGCGTCATCTCGCCTGCTCGCAACAACTCCTTCAGTCGCGGCAGCCTCAGCCCCCGCATCGCCGCGACCACTGGCGCTGCGGCGGCGCACGACCGCGCCTTCTCGCCGCTGCTGGTGACGAGCGGCACCTTCTCGAGGCTCGAGTCGCCGTCGCGTGGCGGCACCCCTGCCCCGACGAGTCCACAGGGCATTCCGGCGCCGCCGCTGGTGTTCCGCGCAGCGCCGCTGACGGCGACGAGCAGCCCGCCGGGGAGCCACACCGGGTCGCCGCTCATGTCGCACATCTCGCCGACGTCGGTGTCGAAAGCGGGTAGCAACCGCGACGCCGCCACCCCCCACACGCCGCGGTCTGACTCGTCGGTGTCGATGCACCGCAGCGGCAGCTTCCGCGCACTGCCCGACCGGCTGAAGCCGCAGGCGGACGGCAAGCTGCACATGTCCTTCTCCGTCAGCACCGCCCCCGGCCACGCCGTCAACGTGGAGCTGAACGTGGACGTGGCGGACGTGCAGTGCAAGGTGGTCGACAACCAGCCGAACTTCGTGGTCGCCTTCACGGACGACGTGCGCAGCCAGATCACGAACAAGATCAAAGAGGTGTCCGTCCTCGCCACGCCGACAAGCTCGTCGCCGCACTACACGGCCAACTACAACTCCCCAGCGAGCGCGTCGAGCGGGGCCGAGAGCCACGGCGCGGCGACGATGGGCAATCACTTCCACACCGGCCCCTCCTTCCCAGCCGCGTCGCGGCCCATCCCACGACCTCTATCGCGCATGTCCGCCAGCAGCGCGGCACGGCTGCTGTCCGTCCCACACGACAGCATCAACGGCTCCCGCTCCCCCTCCGGCGACGGCAGCTCAGGCCACGCCTCGCGTACGTCCTCGCCTGCCGCCAACATGTCCAGTGCGCACCTCAGCCGCTCGCGCGCGAGTTAGTAAGGCCTTGTACCAGGTGTGCAGGCGCCTGGCTGGGCGAAGGTGGCGCAGCAATGCGATTTCTTACATTCGTCCCATCTTTTTCCTTCTCTTTTCCAGTTTTCTTTTTTTAAAACTCAAATGGTGGTAGGTGGCGTCGATCTCGTTGCCTAGTCTTGCTAGAGACATTTACGATAGTGAGAGAAGCAGAAAGAAAAGGACGGAGGAGAGCGAGCACTCCGCTGTCGCGATTCATGACGGTGAGTCGCAAGTAGTCTTCGGCGAGTGTGTTTCTTTTTATTTTTTTCTGGGTGTTAGATGTAAAAAGGAATGGGGCAATTGCGATTGTTCTCCATAGGCACCGAAAATCCTTTTTTTTCCATACTTCCAGTCTTACCATGTCTTTGCGGAAGCATCTCGTGTACACTTTTTTTTTGTCGGTTGTTAAACATTTCGTCAGCTCGAGGACATCGTATTTAAAAAAAAAAAGAAGTATCTGCTATCTTCATCACCAAGAAATAGGGAACAAAGAGCCCTATCTATGCAAGTCTAGCATTTAAACCGGGCAACAGAGAAGAGAGAGCCGGTTGCCGAAAGATGGAATTTGAAGTGATGTCTTTCGCTGTTTCAAAGCTCTTTACCACTATTGGCAAACATACGTTCTGCTTGCAATGCTGATGAGTTTTGCAGACAGCAGCTTCAAAGGTGTAGTGCGTTGTCGTCATTGTGGCAACCAGCGAGGGCAAATATGGCACTACTGACGTCTAGCGGGTAAGCAGAGGTGTTTTGCTGAGCATTCTTGGGGCGTCTACGTGCAAGAAAGCTTTTCTCTCTCCGAGAAGGCCGTGCCAAACTTTGAGCTTCGTGTGCAGGGCAATCCCTTTTAATAGTTTTTTTTTTGTGTTTTTGTTTCCTCTTCCCGCTAATTTTATTCGTGTTTTCCCACTGCATCCTCTACCTTGCTTTCCTCCTTTCCTCTGCCCAAATCTTGTGTGTGTATGTGTATCATGTTATTTTTATTGGTGTCAATGGCAGGCTTTGCTTGCTTTATTGTTGTCGTGTGTTGGCGTTCACGAGTGAGGCTGTTTTACACTTGCAACATTCTACATCATTGGCTACTCAAAGAGAAGCATTCAAAAAGTAAACCAATCTAGCGCCAAGCACCACTGTGGGCTCTTGGCTCTCGTCGCCTTCTCATCTTTGCTAACGCTGTGCAACTCGCTGCTTTTTTTTTTTCTGAGAGCAACCATGGAGTCCCTCTTTGCGGGTGCGTGCGCTGGACTTTTTGTGGACTTGAGTCTGTACCCCATCGACACGGTTAAGACCCGCATTCAATCCAAGGAGGGCTTTTTGGCGTCGGGCGGTTTCAAGAACGTGTACAAAGGCCTCAGCGCTGTTGCCGTCGGGTCGGTTCCCGGCGGGGCTGCGTTCTTCTTCGCGTACGACACGTCAAAACGCGCCTTGCTGAACTCCACCGCGGCGGCGACGGATGCCGGTTCGTCGGAGCTGACGCCGCGCGTGTTCGGGTGCCAGGCGGTGGCTGCGATGTGCGGCGAGTCGTTTGCGTGCTGCATTCGCGTGCCGGTGGAGATGGTAAAGCAGCAAATGCAGGCGGGCCACCACGGCAGCATCACGTCTGCGCTGCGCTACATCACCAACAACGTCGCACCCCCCTCGCCCTCCACGGCCGGGCAGGTGCCGCACGTCGCACCGCCGGCGATCCGCTTCTCTGGCGCGTACCACCTCTTTCACGGCATGCCGATTATGCTGATGCGTGAGCTGCCCTTCTCCGTCATTCAGATGTCGCTCTACGAGACGCTGAAGTCGAAGGTGCACGCCTACAAGGAGCACCCGTATGCCGCCCTCGCCCTGCCGCTCTGCGGCGCGTTCAGCGGGGGCTGCGCGGCGTTCCTGACCACACCGCTAGATGTTGTCAAGACGCGGATCATGCTCCTCAAGCGTCACAGCCACACCGGAGGAAGAATCCGCTTCGTGCTGGACGACATCATGCGCGAACCGGCGAGGCCCGGCGACAAGTTCGGGTACGTGCAACGCTTCTTCCGCGGCGCATCGACACGCGTGCTCTGGATCTCCCTCGGCGGCAGCATCTTCTTTGGCACCTACGAATTTGTAAAGGCTGGCTTCCGCACGATCGAAGGTGCGTGAGGCAACGAGACGCGTTGCCTTCCTGCTGCCATCCTCTCTGCGGTTTTATTTTTCTTGGGATTCGGAACGGTGAGTGCAATTGTGAATGCATCTCCGACGTGCACCTGTTCGTCTGCGCACGTGCGAGCTTGCGTGCGGAGGCTTTGATATTAGAGCTTTCAGTGTCGCTGTGAATAACGATGTGTCTCGGATGCACGACTGTTGCTTGAGTAGGGATTTTCTATTACATGCTATGTTTTGTTGTTTGATCACATGCTAACTAATGGCCTTGCGCTTTTTTTTTTCTCTGTCCTAAATTGTCAACTTGAAAACAACATCACATGCAAGAAAAAAAATAAAGAGTGCAAATTGCGTTACCAACAAGATTAGTAAATTGTAGTCTGCAGTCTCAAAAAAAAAAAAAAAAATGGTGCCACGCCAGCACGCACATCGACGTACACGAGATTTGCGAGCAGCTGTGTGCACATGACAACGAATGTAATAAAATACAATATTTGTATTGTTTTCTGTTTTGACTCAAGAGACGGCAATATTCTGATGTCACGGTACCTCTTAGGTGATGCGCACCTCTCTCTCGTACACACACTACTTCCTTTTGTTTTCCCCTCTTTTCTTTCCCGTTCTTCGGGTGGCGGATGTCTTGACCTTTTCTCTGTGCAGGAGTGGTTCGTATCGTTGACTTTTGCACAGCTGCTCGCCCCGCTGCACGCCCTTCACTTTCGCCTCAAACAGTAGCTTGCGGCGTTGAAGGTAAAAGAAAAAAACAAGGTTTTTGTCTGCTACGGGCAAGTAATGAATCTTTCCCGCTTCACGACACAAGTGTAACCGTCGACAACAGGATATTGACACGCGCTGCTATCAGAAAACACGTTATCGCGGCCTCCGCGCCGAGAGCGTTCTCCTTTTGTTGTGTTTTGTTTCTTTTTTCTCTGTTTTTGTTTTTACCACCCGCACCCCTTACAAGTTATTCTACATTAGATGGGATTCGAGAACACGCTGAACCTGCGTCCAGTTTTTCCCTCGTCTCCACTTTTTTTTCCCAGGTAGGCTCTCCAATTTCTGTAGAACGTACTTTTTCTCCCTTTCTTTCCCCCTTTTATCATTATTCAGAAAAGTAGCTTTTTTATAATTGTCGCGGACGTGCCAGTGCAGACGCAGCGCAGAGGCCTTTCTTTATCGTGTGGCGTGTCGCGGCGTTTTTTTTCCCTTTTCCGTTCTTCGTGAATTTTGCATCTTTTTGCCTCGAGTTTTTACTTTGCCATTCTTAATTTGTTTTTTTTTTTCCGTAGCGTCGCATTACACAACTCGCGTCATCGCCTATCAAGGGCAAAAACAAAAATGAGTGAGGTGAGTCGGCCGCCGTACTTCACGAAGCCGCGTGAGTACGTTGGCAATAATCCGCGAAAGACGCTGTTCTTAGACATGGACGAGACCTTAGTGTATTGCTACATTGGGCGGCCCAAGTTCTTTAACACGTGGAACGAAGACTTTTTCTCGTTCCACCTCGACGAGGAGCCAGAGGTGGAGTACTGCGCCTTCAAAAGACCTGGCGTCGACCGTTTTCTCCAGCGCTGCGCGGAGCACTACGACCTGTGCATCCTGACGGCTGGCGATGAGCTGTACGCCAAGACGCTGCTGCGGTGGCTAGCACCCAGCATCCCAGAGGCCCGCTGGTTCTGTCGCGACTTCTGTGTTGTGGACGCGAACGGCGTGCGGTACAAGGACCTCTCCATGATCCCCGGCATCCCCTTCGATGCCCGGAACGCTTTTTTGCTGGACGACTCTGCGCCTGGCATTGTCGTGCCGCCCACCAATGGGATTGCAATTCCTCGCTTTGCCCCACATGCAGGTCGCAGCGACGAGGAAAACTACGATCGCATGCGCAGGGACTCGGCGATGGAGAGCTTTGGTAGCATGCTGTGCCGGGCACGATTCACGAGCTGCAGCGACGTGCGGGTGCCGATTAGGGAGTTTTACGAGATCATGGAGACGTGGACGCGATCAAACACCGTCTAGCAGCAAATATGTACAGTTGGGTGTGGGGAGAGTGCGCTTGGTGACTTTTTTGAAACCCTTTTTCTTCTTCTTTTTTTTCACAGTATTGCGAAGGTCCGCTGCTCTCCTTGTACTGGAGCTCCCCAGCTGACCCACGTGCACCACGCCAACATTGTGGCGCCGGAGCCGCTTGTTCAGGGTGATGCTGTTTTGTTGTAATGTTGTAGTCTATGCAGTTGTGTGTCTTAAACTGAGCCTGAACGTTTGCGTGTGCGTGGAGGAGGAGGAGGAAAAGGTGCTGCGTGATGCAGGTTTATGTAGGCGGGCCTATTTCGGTTCTCTCTTCTCGTTCTTTATGGCGTCACAGTGTGTGTTTTATTATTTTTTTTTTCACATGTGCAATAACAAGAAAAAAGGATGCATCGTCAACGTGCTTTTTTTTTCTCCTTTTTAAACTCAGCGGTTGGAAAGAGGTCAGGCACATCGTTGCCTGAACTTGATGGAAAATTGCCATCCCACAGCTGTAAATATTAGTAACTTTGTCGAAGTCCGCTACGGTAACGAACACGCTTAAGCACACATGCAAACGTTGGCACGCATGTATACGCAAATATGCACACACGCACAATTGAAGAGAGACACACACACACACACACACACACACAAACACACAAGCGGATGCACACAGAAGGTTTTTGATTTCGTCTTGCGCGTTTTATTTTTCCAAATGTTTTTTTTTAGTCTGATCGAAACGTACACTGTTTCACCCGAGCTGCTGTAAACCGCTGATGAGAGAACGAAAGAGAATGTTTAAACAGATAGAAGAAAACCTTCCTTTGCTTTCTTTCCACCACATCATGTTCCTTGCTGTGCTCAGCGGTCTTCTTTTTTTTCCTTGTCCTTTCTATTGAGATCATAGACCCCCTTACTCTTCACTTTTGCGGTTTAGTTTTCTCTTTCCATGGTTCGTTCTCAATTTAGCTTGTCATCATCGACACTTTGTTCATCTTGAACATTCTCATCATACTTGATGCCATAAAAACGAACACAAAAAAGCGAACATTTCAATTGACTTGTCAAATGCAGCATCCAATGTTTTTCTCCCTTGCAATTTTGCAAAAGATCCCCTTTCACCGCTAGCTAATCCGTTTCTTCGCCACCGACCCTCTTTTCAAATGGCTGTGTGTCTCAGCGGAAACTCTGCCAAGAGTATTAAAGGTGATGTAGAGAACATGACCAGTGTAGATGCTTGAGCGCCGACATGTCAGGGAAGGGAAGGGAATGCAAGGAAATGTAGCGTTTTTGCTTTTGAATTTGACGTCCTCAGTGACCCCGCCCCGTACTCCTAATGTGATGATGAGAAAAGCGTATGCGCGTTGTCGCATTGAAGGGAATTTTGCAAAGAAAAGTGTCGTTGAACATTTTTCTAGGAGAAAGTTGTCTGCCACGATTAACACCAAAAACCTTTCTCTTCGTGAATTCCGATTACCTTTCCGTTTCTTTTTTCGTACTGCCTTGCCTTATCACACTTGTTTATAATATTCAATTAATTTTACCACTTCGTCACGCATGCTTTTTTCTCTTCTGCTGCTTACATCTGTGTACATCATCCCGACTGAACCCTCAAAAACAGGTCGGATCAAAAGCGAGAAAGCTGTTTTTCCTGTTTTTCTGAAGCAGGGGTATGGCTATCACTTTAAGTCAACCCCTCAACTTTTTTGGTAACTTAGTTTAAAAGAGAAAAGAACAGGGCTGCGTGCGGCAAGATGACGATCGAGTTTGTAATTTTGGTCAACAAGCAGGGGGAGACGCGTCTCTCCTACTTTCGTCAGCACATGCCACTCGACCTGCGTGGTGCCTTGGAGAGCGAGGCGGCTCGCAAGTGCCTGCACCGCCGCGAGGGCGACTGCAGCTTTGTGGAGCACCTGCATTACAAGCTGATTTACAGGCGCTACGCTTCGCTGTACTTCATCGTGGGCGTCGACAACACGCCGCGGCAAAGCGCGCTCGCCAGCTACGACGTGTACCAGGAGAATGATCTGAGCATCATGGAATTCATCCAGGCGGTGATGGAGACCTTCGACGCATACTTCGAGAGTGCTTGCGAGCTGGACCTCATGTACAACTCTGAGAAGGCGTACTTCATCTTGGAGGAGATGTTAGCCAACGGGCACGTGGCAGAGATGAATGAGTACAACGCGCTGCAGCCTATCTTTGTGATGGACTCCGAAAACCCCGTGCCGCAGTTTTAAGCTGAAGAAATCGACAGCGACGCAGCAGCAGACGCTGGTCTGAGTGGAACAGTGTATTAAGCATGCATCTTTTGCTCATGAGGCGTACAAGTTTTTTTTTTTTTGTGTGTGTTCTACCCGCGTTTAGTTGTTTGTGAGCGCGTGTGAGGGAGATATTTGTACTGTACATTATTATCTTTTCTATTTCTTCTTTTTTTTTTGGCATTTTTATGCTACAGAATCATTCAAGGAAACAAAGTGGAAATAATCAGAAAAAAAAAAGATCTGTATATGCGGATGACAGTGCTGATTTGCCCTAGAGGCTTGCACTTGAAATCTGACACCATGTCAAAATTCTTTCCTTTTTTTTCTGTGCTCAAATTGTGTGCTCTATCAATAATTGTAGAAGGGTTCTGTGCAACTTTTTCCTTGCAACGGCTTTCCGCATAAGTAGCGAGAGATACTCCTATGCCTGCTTCTTTTTTCTCAGCGGTGCTGTCTCTCCGTGCTTATAGCCAGGAATACGAATGTGACTTATTCTCGCCCCCTCCTCTCTTTTTTTTTTTTCTCTCTCCCTCTCTGTATGTCTTTTGATAAGGTTTCCTTCATCGGTTTTTTTTTCGTTCTCCTTATCCGCATCGCCGGCTTTCTTGGTGGCGACGGCGTGACGCATTATCGAGGGTTCGATACATTTACTTTTACTGATCACAAGGGCAACATCACGAAAAAAAACCGATTCAATCAAAAACTAATTTCAGTTTCTTTTTTTTTTTTCACAGCCATGGTCGGCGGAGGTGATGCGATTGGTGTGCGCACCAAGAGCGACAAGACGGAGGAGGAGCACGACCGGAAGCTCATGGAACGCATCATGCAGAAAAACCTCAATCCTTTCCAGCGCGCGCTTGATCCCCTGCTGGACAGCGCGGCGTACGTATACGACACCTACCTCTACTCCTCCGGCGTGCTGTTCATCATGCTATCCTTTTGGAGCTTCTACCCGTCCTTTGTGCGCTTCCGTCATCAGCACCTCTTTCGCTACCGCCGCACGCAGCTAACTTTTCGCCGCGGCTTCTTTGCCACGCCGCACATGCCAAAGTGGGACAAGAAGTATCTGCAGCGCCTTGTCGTCCCGCCGCTGCCGACACCGGTGCTGACGTTTGAAAATGTGGCGGGCCACGAAGCCGCGACGGTGGCCGCCGGTGGCGCTGCTGCCGCTGCTGCGACTAAGGCTACGGAGGTGCCTGCAGCGGTGGCGGTGGTGAAGCCAGCGGAGGGGGACCTCGCGCTTCACGACCCTCACGCAGACCCGATCTACCAGGCGAAGGCGATGGTGGCGACGAAAAGCGCTCACGCCTCCTTCAACGCTGATGACGCCGCGAAGAGCGAACGCGCGTTGACGCGGGAGCTGCAAAAAATTAACGACGACTTCTTTGGCGACAAGGCGAACCTCTTTAAGAGCAATATCCGTGCCGATGCGGAGGATTTGGACCTGCAGGCACGCTTGAAAGAGGCGGTAAAGTCGGCGCGGGCGGTGGTCGTGCTGACGGAGGATCATAGTAGCGTCGCCAGCATTCCGGAGGGGTGGGAGGTGTGGTGGGTGTCCTACGCCGAGGCCCAGCGGCGCCGTTTTTGCCGCTTCTGGTTGGGCGGGCTGTTGTGCGCACGCGCCTTCCAAGATTTGATGGACATGCCCGATATGCCAGATATGATCAACTAGGCTGGACGGAACACATAGCTTCTTGTGCGAGGAAACGAAAAAAAATAATAATCAAGGAGAAGATCAACTCCGTCTTTTGTTCTTCTACGTTCAACCTCTTTCGCGCACCACTTTTGGGAAGGTGAGAGGCGGGCAACGGTGACGCATTCCGCCACGGGGTCGCGGCTAGTCACTTTACAGTGCGGGTTTTTTTAGTTTCAATGCACTTCGTTGACATCACAAATCTTTCATAATGCTTTTCACACAAAAAATAATAAATTTCGTCATAAAACCAAAAAAAAAGGAAAACGATTGAAGCTCAACGGTTCACAATTGACCGCTGGGTGCACGTCTTCTCTACGCTGCTCTTCTTCTCTACCAGCTTCTCCGTGGGCTGAGGTGAAGAATACAAAATTCCAAAAATAAAGCCCTGAGAAACCAAATGAGAATGTGCAACGCGCGGCGGTGCTGCCAGTTATGACCTTTTTTTTTTTTTAGCAGCTTTATCGTTGCCGAACAGGGTGGCGTGCTGGCGGCAAGAATTAGCACTATTCAGCTTTTTAAAAATATCATGCGAGATAAATTGAAAGTGGTTGCTTTTGTAAAATAATCCTTTTCACTCACCTTGTTTACAATCTTGATCAGAACTCTCATACTAACCTCGAACGCATGTTTTAAAACCTAAGACCGCAACATACATAGTATATCATCCTTACCACTCTTTCTTTTTTGTTGTTTTCTTCAGTGCTGGTGCTGTGCTCCTTTTCTCCTTAGACTTTCGCAGCCCTTTTTTTTTCTGTACGATCGGAATACACTCTGCAAGTGCCAGCATTAGTGTTTTTGACCAAAGCAGAGCTTGTACGGTAGCATTTCACTACACAATATTCATCGCAATTTGGAAACGTGTATACATTAAAAGCGAGGTAGACAGTTTCTATACCTTGTCTCCGCGACCCAGTTGTTTTTTTTTTCTATATTGCCCCTCGTGTTGGTTTATTGAATTCTTCCTTTTTTTTTGAATCAGTGCAAGATGTCGCGCAACAATAATGCATCGGACGCGTCACACGCGTTCTGGAGCACGCAACCGGTGCCGCAGACGGAAGGGGAGACGGAGACGGTCATCTTCGCTGGGCCGATGGACGCCCCGAAGACGGTGGACCAGATCCCGTCGGAGCCTTACCCCATCGCCAGCACCTTTGAGTGGTGGACGCCAAACATCGACAGCGCGGACGACATCCACGCTATTTACGAGCTGCTGCGCGACAACTACGTGGAGGACGACGACAGCATGTTCCGCTTCAACTACTCGGAGGAGTTCCTGCAGTGGGCCCTGCACCCGCCGGGCTACATCCCGGAGTGGCACGTCGCGGTGCGCCGCAAGTCCGACAAGAAGCTGCTGGCCTTCATCGCGGGTGTGCCCATGACACTGCACATGGGCACCCCGAAGGAAATCCAGAAGAAGGCGCAGGAGGAGGGCAGGGGCGAGGAGGCCGCCAAGTACGACGGCCCGCGCCGCATCTGCGAAATTAACTACCTCTGCGTGCACAAGCAGCTCCGCGAGAAGCGCCTGGCACCGATCCTGATCAAGGAGGTGACGCGCCGCGTGAACCGCACCGACGTGTGGCAGGCGGTGTACACGGCAGGCGTGCTGCTGCCCACGCCGTACACGACTGGCCGGTACTTCCACCGCAGCCTCAACCCAGAGAAGCTGGTGGAGATCCGCTTCAGCGGCATGCCGCGGGCGTACCAAAAGTTCCAGAACCCGATGGCGATGCTCAAGCGCAACTACCAGCTGGCCGACAAGCCTCGCAGTAGCGGACTGCGGGAGATGACGAAGGCGGACGTGCCCGCGGTGCACAAGCTGCTCGAGACCTATCTCGCCGGCTTCGACGTGCGGCCGGTCTTTGACGCTGCCGAGACGGCGCACTACCTGCTGCCTCGCGAGGGTGTTGTCTACACCTACGTGGTGGAGAACGACGGCAAGGTGACGGACTTCTTCTCCTTCTACCGCATCCCCTCCACCGTCATCGGCAACAGCAAGCACAACACGTTGGAGGCGGCGTACATCCACTACTACGCCGCCACCAGCATGCCGCTACACCAGCTGATCATGGACCTCCTCATCGTCGCGCACTCCCGCGGCTTCGACGTGTGCAACGTCGTCGACATCCTCCACACCCGCAAGTTTCTCGACGAGCTGAAGTTTGCCCCAGGCGACGGGCACCTGCGCTACTACTTCTACAACTGGGCCTACCCGAAGATCGACTCCAACGACGTGGCGTTGGTGATGCTTTAAGACGTCGCTCTTTCGTACGTGTCTCCAGTTGTGTGGAGTTGTGTTCGTGGCAAGCGGTTGCTGTTTTGGTTGTTGTTGATTTTTCTTTTTCTTTTATAGCACAGAACTCAATGAAGCCACCTCTTCTTCTTTCCCACTTTTTGTATGAACTGTGTTCTCTCTTCACACGCCTCTCCTCTCCATGTTTTTGCTTTCTCAAGAGCTGCACACCCACAAACCTGTAACCACGATGGCATTTGCTGTTTGACAAGACAAGGCTTGATTCTCCCTGTCTGTTGTTGTTTCTCTCGGAGAGAAAAAGGCTGCGTTGAGCTGAATTTGTTGGCACGCTTTCTGCTTTTGTGGTTTGGTGTAGCTGGTGCACCTGTGTGCGCGAGCATGCGTTTTGGTGTTTTCAAAATCTATTACGTGGTTTTAAGAAGTGTTTTTTCAGATAGATTTTTGAGGAGGATGGTATGGTAGTTTCTTTGCAGACGTGCGTGTGCTTCACGGCGTTTCTTTGAGACGTGAAGACAGAGACAAGAAGATACGCGCAACGCAACTGTACACACGACGGGCATGAATGAAGAAAAAATGATAAAAGGATGGCAACTGTATTTAAAGCCTCACACAATGCCATGATTTCTTTTTTTTTTTTGTGTGCCGACAGCAGAGGAATCATTTATTTTCCTTGAGGTGTGTGTTTGCGTGTTGGTGCGTTGCTTCCATTGCCTAAGAAACCTCCTAGATATTTTAATGTGTGTGTCATCTAGTCAACTCAACTTTGGGCTCGTTCTGTAAATGTTCTGTTTTTTTTTTCTAAAAAAAAAAGAGATTCTTGTCTGCATAACGGAGCTGCTGAGACAACACTGTTATGTTGTATCACAAACAAGTGAAGAGAGAGTGCAAAAGAGCTAGAGGCGACAGCAACAAATAAAGTGTGAGCTATAAATGATGTTGCCCTGGCAGCACCGAAGAGGAACACATTTTTGCGCCGCTCTTCTTCTCTTTTTTTCTTTTTAAAATTTGGCCGTTCGTGTAGTTATGTCGATGAAAACAAAGCAAAGCAAAATTTTTTTTTTGCTCTTTCACTGCTTCCATCTTGCCATCTTTTTACTTAACTGTTTTTTTTTTGTTGTTGTTGGATGTTTTCTTTTGGCTGTTCTGGTCGCGAACACACTTTTTAACAAAGATTTATGTATTGATCTACAACTGCTGTTGTCGCCAGCAACTGCCGCATTCACTCTCCTATTTTCTCACTAGCAAAGTGTTGAAGAGGCGACTAGTTTTATTTGTCGTCAACAAAAAAACGACGAAAAAAAATACATCGCAATGGAGCGCGATCGTTCGAATGAGTTGTACGACTTGTTCTCCTCCATGCGAGCGAGTCGTGCAGAGCGCGCGCCGCCCTCCGCCATGTCCACCGGCCTCCATAGCAGCTCCGATGTGCAGACATTCAACCGCTTTGCCAAGGAGTTCTCCAACAACATCGCCACCGTGTCGGAGTACATCATGCGCCTGACACAGCTCACCAACCGTCAAAGCGTCTTCGATGACCAGACGGCGGAGGTGAGTGAGCTGACGCAGATGGTAAAGGCGTCGCTGCAGCGACTCCACGACGATGCCGCGACGCTGGAGGAGCTGAAGCGGCGCTCGATGGCGTCGCAGAAGAACAGCCTGACCGCGTCCGGCGACCACCTCCGCACGTCGGCGCGGCACAGCGACACCGTCGTCGAGACGCTGCGCAGTCGGCTGGCACGGACGGGACAGCAGTTCCGCACCACGCTGCAGCACCAGTCGAAGAGTCTCAAGGACAAGGCGAACCGTCGGCACATGTTCACCACCGCCGACAAGCCGCAAACGTTTGAGAGTGCGCTGTTCCAGGACCAGGAGCAGCACCAGCAACAGCAGCAGCTGCTGGCGGGCACGGGAAACACGCAGTACTACCAGCAGCGTGCCGATGCCGTGATGGAGATCGAGGCGGCGGTGCAGGAGGTCGGGGAGCTTTTTAACGACTTCACCCGCCTCGTGCAGGAGCAGGAAGAGGTGGTGCTGCGCATCGACACCGACGTCGACGACGCCGTGCGCCACGTCAACGCTGGCAGCAACGAGCTCATGCGCTACCTGACCAACCTCAGCTCCAACCGCGGCCTTATCCTGAAGGTGTTTGCGATGCTCTTTTTCTTCCTGATCTTCTTTGGTCTCGTCGTGGTACGATGAGGGCCCGGGTGGTTAATGGGCTTATGAATGTACTTCTTATAAGAATTCCTAGTGCGCACCTACAACGAACGATGATTACCGGCATTGGACAGATTTTCCTTTTTGTTTCGTGAGTCTTTTCTTGGGCAATTCGCGGCGCGCAGATGGCGCGCCCCGACGACGACGACTGCTGCACTGCTGTTGTTGACTTCAGTTGTATTGACGATGAGTGAAGCTGCAAAGAAGTCATTGTGCTCTCTTCTCTCAGCGTAAGCTCGCCCTTTTTTTTTTCTCTTTTTTTTCTTTTGCCCTCTTTTCCATCGATAAATTTCTTCCTACCATTGCTATTAACCAAAAAAAAGTAAAATGTTCAACATACAGTGTGAAAGCTTCCGTTGATATGAATACTACGATAAATAAGAAATTTCACCCTGTAACGTGCATTGTGGCAAACTACGCCTGTCGCGTTGCTCTTCGTTGTTAAGCACTGACCCTTGCATTTAAAAAATTCACAATGAGTGACGCACGGAAGCATAGGCGTTTGAAATATAACCTTCTCTACAAAAGACGTTTGCAAAGTAGCCATGCACTTGACTTTCTTTTTCGCTTCTTTCTTTCCTTTTTCTTTCGCAGTCGCGTTGCGTGCGACGCGTATTTTTGATTTGTGGTAGGACTTAGAGAGGCTCAACAAATACCAAGATTTTGCTTAACGTTTTGAATTTTCGTTTCGTGTCTTTATTTGTGTTTTTGCAATTTCTTTTTTATTCTCGTTGCAAATAATGAATCATCCAAAGTTGTTGCCGAGCCAAGAGCTCGTGCTCCACCAGGTGAGCGTGGACAGCTTCTCGCCTGCCACGCCGTCCGTCCTGAAGTTCCCCACATCACCGCTGTTGTCGCGCTCCCCCTTCGCCGCCGCGTCGGCGTCCCCCACGGTGGCCTCTCCGTCGGTCTCCGCGTCGCTGAGCGGCCCAACGGCCACCGCCGCTGCCTCCATCGTGCGACCGCAAATCCGACTTCGCGAGGAGTGGGCGGCGTCGCTAAACGCTGTCGACGCCTTCGAGCTGTCCGCGCACGCGCTGCACACCTCCAGCTTCGACCGGACGGCGCCAGTGCGGGTGCGCTACATTGCCGATCGCTACGACACTGCGTGGCTGTCGCGGCGGCCGGTGTTGGCGGTGCGCGGCGAGGACGGCAGCGTTTCGGTGGTGCGTGGCAAAACGGGCGGGGTGGGGACGGGGGTGCCGGTGGCGTCGGACCTCAGCACTGCCGCCCTCGAGGACGTCTTCACCGCACTCGAATTGGCGGCACACGACCACCCGGAGGTGCCGCTGGAGCGCCTGCTGGCGTATGCGCGGCCCGCGCTGGACCCGTGCACGCTGAGCGACGAGACGCTGGAGGAGCTGCACGCGTACTGGCTGCTGCGGCGCAACGGCAACGGTGGGCTGCTGTCGACGATCCCCAGCTTGCGCACCACCGTGCGAGAGGATAACGAGGTGACGCTGTGTCACCCTGCCGTGCTGCGCGACTGCCCGCTGCCGTTCAAGCAGCGCGACTGGTACGTGCCGGTGATTGAACGCCGCCGCCCGGGAGGTGCACTGAACACGAGTGCATCCGCAAAGCGGTGCCGCTCCTCGTCTCCTTCCGCTGAGGAAGCGCAGATGGACGCCTGCGCTGCCTCTGTGGAGAAAGCTGCGCGATTGAGTCGAGCAATGCTTGCGCGTGAGGAAGCGCGGCTGACACACACCCTTCTCACTGTGTACGAGCTGGCGTGTCTGCGCCGCGTCGCTGACGGCGAATCGACAACATCTGATACTGTTGAGACGGCGGCTACTCAGCACGCTCTGTCTCACTTTTTTGCCGCCGCCAGCAGCTCACAAGAGGAGACAAACGACGCGCGTTTGCCAATCTGATGCGATTCAGTGGCGCGTGGCCAAGAAGCAAAATGCGTGCTTCAATTATTTTTTTTTTTGACATTTCAGTTGTTCTCGATTGCTTCCTGATTAGACCAAAAAAAAAAAAACGAAGACAAAGTGACTTAAAAACTGCTTTGCCCCCACAAGCAAAAGTCGGAGAGTACTTTTTTTTTGTGAGAAACAAAGTGGTGAAGACCTGCCTGTCCTGTTGATCCACTTTACCTGTTCTCCCTTCTTGATGAATGGTGGTTAGCGGAGCTGTCTATGCTCTTTGCGAATCCCATAGCGCCTGTGTCTGAACCCTCAGATACACTCTTACTCCAACTCCCTTCCTCTCGCCACACTGACATCTGCTTCTTTGCTTTTTTTTTTTGTTCTTCTCTTCTGCCTTTTTGGTATTTGTTTCACAACAATCGCGAAATTATGCAAATAGTATTGCTTTTCTCTCATTCTTCTTAGCCGGTGAAACTACGCATATAGCTATTTTGTTGCAATGCGTGCTCAGACTTTTCCGCAGATGCCGCGCGCACCCGGCATGTTCCCGCGGGCTGCGAATGGCGGCCCCGCCGCAGCTGCCCCCGCTGCCGCTCCCGCCGCGCCGCAGCCGCCGGTGGTGCAGGAGCACACAGACGTGATTCACGACACGCAGTTCGACTACTACGGCCTGCAGCTCGCCACCGCCAGCTCCGACCGGACAATCGGCATCCACGTCGCGCGCGCCGGCACCCCGCTGCGCCGTGTGGCAACGCTGACGGGGCACGAGGGTCCGGTGTGGATGGTGAGCTGGGCGCACCCGCGCTTCAGCAACCTCCTCGCCTCCGCCTCCTACGACCAGAAGGCGATCATCTGGAAGGAGATCCCGCAGGGCTCGTCCAGCTGGGCCCCGGTGCACGTCATCGACGTCCACCAGGGCAGCGTCAACGCCGTGCAGTGGGCGCCGGAGGAGTTCGGCCCCGTCGTGGCCACCGCCAGCAGCGATGGTGCCGTCGCCGTCACGACGTACCGCGACGGGTGCTGGCAGCCGAGCGTGAAGCTCAGCAACAACAGCAACCAAATCGCCCACGCCATGGGCGCCACCAGCGTGTCCTTCGCCCCCTTCAAGTCGAGCCTGTCGAACCACATGGTCGTCGCCTCGGGCGGCTGCGACGGTCACGTGCGGCTTTGGGTGTCGCCCAACTCCCTGGAGGCGACGCCGAGCTTCGAGCTGCACCAGATGATCGAGGCGCACGCGGACTGGGTGCGCGACGTCGCCTTCTGCCCAACCTCGCCGGCGTCGCGCTTCGTCGTTCTCGCGTCGTGCGGACAGGACAAGACGGTGGTCATTTACCGCAAGCCGTGGGAGCAGCTGTGTGCCGAGATCAGCGATGGCGCGGCACAGGCGACGGAGTGGGAACGCAGCGTCATCGAGTTTGCCGAGCCGGTGTGGCGCCTCTCGTGGGCACCGTCTGGTGAGATGCTGGTGGTGACGAATGCGCAGTCGGAGGTGTTCGTCCTGCGGGAGGGGGCCGACTTCACGGAGCCGTGGATCAAGCTGCCACTCAAGGACTTCCAGCAGTAGTCTGCGATGCTGGCGAGGCTGTTGTGATCAGCGTGCATGCTGTGTTGACGTGATGTTGTTGTGGGGGAGTGAAAAAATGGTGCGGGGTGCATTATCGGATGAGGGAGTCTGTCGAGCAAAGTAGTTAACGCCACGGAATGACATCTCCTGTTACGGTCTTTTTTTCTTTTTCTTTTTTTTTTAAGCAGCAAAAAAAGCACTCTAGTGGCTGTTGTCTGATTCTCAGCTGCAAAGTTGGCTGTCGCCTTTTTTGTTTTCGTAGGCGCTTACAACGAAGGCTCTTTTTTTTTTTTGTGTGTGTATTGTATTCGCCTTCTTTTCCCTTTCGTACCGGAAAAGGTTCATCTAGCTCTATTGAATTTTCTGATCTGTGCTCTTCGGAATTGTTCAAGCTGTATTGAAGGCTGTGGAAGAGGAGACTCTAGCCTGCAGAAAAGCAAAAAGAAAAAGAAGAAAAACAAAAATAAAGCCTTTTAATGCATTGGCTACGCTGAAACGTGCGCATGTTCGCGAACACGACCTCGTTCGCAACCATGAGCGGAGCCTT